>PVKA01005195.1:0-92509 GCA_004027165.1 Ctenomys sociabilis | reverse complement strand
TTGCACATGATAGCCTTTTTAACAAATGGTGCTGGAAAAATTGGCTCTCCACATGTCGAAAACTAAAAGTTGATCCAGGTCTATCACCATGCACTAAGCTAAAGTCAAAATGCATTAAAGATCTTAACATTAAAACAGAGAAACTCAATATCCTAGAAGTGGAAGTAGGAGAAACTCTTGAAGACATAGGGGTAGGCAAAGAGTTCATGAACAAGCATGTATTTGCATGGGAAACACTTGAAAGAATTAACAACTGGGACCACCTGTTATTGAGAAGTTTTTGCAAGTCAAAAGAAATTACCAACAAAGTGAAAAGACAACTCACAAATTTTGAAAAAATCCTAACTCATAAGCACTCAGACAAGGGTCTGCTCTCTAGAATTTATAAAGAACTAAAAAAATAGCAGGACCCCTAAATTTAAAGACCCAATCCATAAATGGGCATCTGAGATGAGCAAACACTTCTCAGAGGACAAAATTAAAGAAGAAAATAAATATATGAAAAAATGCTCCACATCGCTAGTCATCCATGAAATGCAAGTTAAAACAACACTGAGATATCATCTCACTCCAGAAAGAATGGCTATCATAAACAAATCAACCAACAACAAATGTTGGAGAGGTTGCGGGGGGAAAAGGGAACACTTCTCCACTGCTGGTGGGGATGTGGACTGGTGCGACCATTATGGAAATCAGTGTGGAGAGTCCTTAAAAAACTAGGACTGGAAATCCCATTCAAGCCAGCTATGCCCCTACTGGGAATTTTCCCGGAGGAACTGAAAACATCATATCATAGTGATATATGTGTACCTATGTGTTTATAGCAGCACAATGTGTGATAGCCAAATCTTGGAAACAACCAAGATGCCTGTCACATGAGGAATGGTTGAAAAAAGACGTGGTATTTTTATACAATGGAGTATTACTGAGCCGTAAAGAATGATAAAACTCGAAGCCTTCATATTTAAGTGGATGCCACTTGAAGACATACTTATAAGCAAAATAAATCTCGGATGTATTATGCCTTCCTACTCTTGCCATCCTTAGCATGCTCCTCACAGAATGGATGTTGGAATTCCAGATACCACATGCAAGGGCAGCTATGTCTAGCCAAAGAAAGAGAACTCTTTCTTCCTTGTGTGTATATTAAAAAGAAAAAGTTGAACAAAGAATCCCAGAAATCCCCAGCAGAGTTATCACAGTTCCCTGGCCAGAACTCTTGAACCAATCACTGAGAAGGAAATGGGGATGCACGGTGCAGTGGAAACAAAATTGTAAGTGTTATCAGGGAAAGAAGGGAGGATGACTTTTTTGTTTTGTATTTTAGGGAGGGGTCTACAGGGTGCTCAGGGTCTCACGACTAGATGTGATGCTCAGTGATCTGTTTACTGCCTCCCAAGAGCTGGGATGGCAGGCATGTGCCACCATGCCCATCTATGGGAGGATCAATCAATTAGCTTTTAGAAATAGAGTTTGTATAGCAAATAAGCAATTAGGACCAGAGATACAGATACTACAGATATTGGAAGAGGAATAATAAAAGTTTTTTATTTTATTTTATTCTTTTATAAACCCAAAGCAAAGTGCTGAGGACTCTAATAGCCAGCACATTTCCCTGAGGAGACAAGCTCTGGGAGGCTGGGGAAGTGGGCAAGGCTGAGCAGCTAGCACATGTTAGGGCTGGCTTATTTTGGGGAATTTGGAAGGTGCACAAAAGGAGACAGAATGGCTCAGTAAACACCTTGGGCCTCCGCTCAGTGTTAGCTCACAGCCTACCTTCTTTTCTCTTTTAGCATTTTGAAGTAAACGCCCCACCATTGTATCATTTTTATCAATACATATGCTGGCAAGAATGTCTCCAAGATAAGGCCTATTTTCTTTTAAAGGTAATTACAATGTCATTACACCTGAAATAATTAACAATACTTCAATACCATTAGATGTTCAAGCAGCTTTTAATTTCCTAATTATCTCATAAATATATTATTTTTATAGTTTATTTGAATTAAGATTCACATAAGGCCCACACATTGTGATTGGTGATGTGATTTAATTCTCGCTTAACCTGTCAGCTCTACCTCTGCTTCCTTTTTGCTGTTACAGTTCACTCTTTGAGGAAATGAAAGCTGCAGGACCTGAAGGGCTGCTACAGCTTGGATTTCAGTGGTGGCATTGCAACGATGTCGTCTGATGTGGCCCTCTGTTCTCTATATTCTCTGAAATTAGGAGTTGATAGGTTTGATCAGATTTGGGCATGAATTATTATTTACTTTTTTTTTTTTTTTTTGTCAAGAATGCTTCCTGAGTGGTGCCATTTTGCGAGTGTGAATTTCTTTTTCTTTCTTTCATGTATTTGGTACAGGGTCTCACTACACAGCTCAGAATTGCAGTGATCCTCCTGTTTTCAGTTATTCACAGCGCTGGCATTCCAGGCATGTGCCACCACATCCGGTCTTGGTGGCCCTTTCAGCACCTGTGGGGGCAGAGCTGGCATGGCTTGCGGTCCCTGGGATCAAACCCCAGTCCCTGTACTTGTCTAAGCAGGTGCTGAGTCCGCTGAGCTATCTCCCAGGCCCTGCCAGTGCGAATTTCTCTTTCCTTTTGAGATGTAGCAGCTGCTGAATCTCAGCTACCTGATAGTCCCAGTGATCATCTCCCAGGCTCTCTGTGTCATGTGCTGATGGTTTATATTTCCGTGTTTATGCCCGAAGTGCATCATTCTCTTTAAATCTGCAAGTCAGACTGAGGGCAGAGAGAGTGTGAATGCCGATGTTTTATCTGACCTGAAGCATGATGACAAAACAGAAGGCATCATGCAAGACATAGAAGATTTGGGGGTAGTCAGGATAATTTATTCAGCAATCACATGAATATAAGGCACTGGGCAGGCCCTGTGAGCCCTAAGGAGAAAGAGGAATCTCACAACCCAGGAGGAGATGAGGACTCATGACCTGCGTATCAACAGAAAATACAATGCAAAAAAAGAAAAAGAGAAAGCAGCAGTAAGTAGTCTGCAACACGGACACTGGCCCACCTCGGGAGAGCTGGAGCCAGGAGGCTGAGCGTTGCCTGTGTAGATTCCGGCGTGGATGTGCTGCCCCTGGAGCTGGCCAGATGCGCTATTCTGTGCACATCTGCCGGTGACCTCGAGTGCCTGCTACGGTGAGTAGAGGCCCAAGCTCAGTAAGCAGACAACTACCCGCAGACGGAGTCCACAGATGACTCCCCCTTCCCGCTCTGTTTTTTGTTTGGCCTTTTCTTTCGACTTTTACCCTCCCCTCCCCTTTCTTTTCCTTTCCTTCTCTTCCCTTTCTTTGTGTTTTTCCTTTTGGCACTGGAGACTGAACACGGTGTCCTTGCACTGAGCTATATTCCCAGGTTTTTTGTTTTTAATTTTACTTTTTGAGGAAAGGTTGCCTGGGCTGGGCTTGAGCTTTTGACCCTGCTGGGCAGCCTCCCCGAGCTCTGGGCTGTGTCACTCAGCTCCATGTGCAAATCCATTGATCAGGCCCTACAGGTTGGAGGGTGAGGAAGACAGCGAGGGTAATGTGGCTCCCAGACCTGGAGAAAGTGAAGGGGACTTGTGAGGCCTCAGGAACCCACGAAACCAGTGGAATGGGAGCAGTCTTGTTGTCAAGATAATGCAGGACAAAAGCCAGACCAGGGAAGGGAAGAGAACAGGAAGGAGAATGAGGCCCCCTGTGTGTTCTGGAACCACTTTGTGATGTGGGTCGGTGTTCTAAAGGCTCCGTGAGTCAGGGAGATTTGTTTTGGCCTAGGGCTACTCTACGGATCCCCACTCAGAGGCATGTGACTGAGTTTTGTACTTTGCAGCTGATCACGGCGTTCCAGGGACACTGGGGAGGCGGGGCGGCAGTGGGCACTTGTTCCGTCTCCATGCCCACATGAGAGATGTCTTGGGTACAAGCCTCACACCGCACACTTCCTCACAGATGCTTTAAACAGGGATGCGGGCCTGTTTTTTTTTACTTGCAAAGAGAAAATTAAAGCTAGAGATTTGATCCTTTAAGAGGTCTTTGAACTTACAATCCCAGACACATATGTGTCAAGAATGGAAACTGGCAAAGACTGTATTCTGTAGTTTGAACTTAATTGCTTTTGGTATGTACTTGAAAAGATAAAATATCCCAAGACATTTAACTTTAGAAACTCATTCTGTTGTACTGCACAGTAAGTGATTTTCACGAGGATTTGGCCCAGATATTCAGTATCAATATGCAGGAATGGTTTCAATATGTGGTAGGCCAAGAAAAACAAAGTCACTGTGACCCACACTTTGCAGATCTAAGAGGGACAGAAGAGCAAGTTGTGATAATTAATTCCAGTTTCACGGAAACTCTACAGCCCCACGCCTATGTTGTGCACCCTGCTCTCTGTGTGTTTTGGGAGGGGCATTGACGCTGCAAACCTGAGACTTCTCAGGTGCAAACCACACAAGGCCTTGTCCTACAGCAGGGGCTGAGTGACCCCTGGAAATAGAAGCTCTAGCTAGATGTGAAATCATAAGACCCACAGGATTGGCCCTCTGGTTTGGGAAACTTTCATTTGCAATGAGTCTGAGATACGACAGGGCCATCCTTGCTTTCCTGCTTACTAGTGAACGGGGAGTGTTGTCCAAAGCCTTTGGGTCACTTCCACACTTGCAGCCAGTCAGAGCCAAAGGGGGCCAGCTTTTCCTCTGTAGGCCTTTCCTCTCTCCTTTCTGCCTGGCAGGAAAGAAGGCTTTCCTTCCAGGTGTTAAAAAGTGGGTTGAAGCCCGTGTGTGGGCTGGGGAAGGACACTCACGATGGAATTTTGGGAAAGGTTCCCCTGTACTCAAGTTGTACTTCAAACATGAAGACTTCAGTTTTTGGAATTGATGCTGTCTGATTCTGGGGTCCATCTTCATAGAGGGACACAAAAAAGCATGCAAGAGAAGTTACACTTGGGCATTTCAATGAATGGGTCTATTCTGGTTTGAAGTAAAAATTTTAGAGAAACAAATTCAGTGAGCTAAGATTTTTTTCCTCTCAGCCTCTTTCCTCCCTAGGGACATGTGGGTAGAGGACAAATCTCCTGGTGGGCTGTCATGGGGGAAGGAGGCTTTGCATTCACATTGTCTTCTGCTGACTGCCTTTCACTTCTCTGAGCAGTGGCTCATTTGATCTCTCTCCCATAGCTCTGTTTCTATCTCCTGTTTAGCAGTTCAGCTACCAAGTTGTCTATCTCATGCTTGTTGGGTTGGCTGGAGCCAGGGAAAGGTGGTTGTCCCTGGTTTAGCATTCTTTTTTTAATTTATTGGATATAGGGTCTCACTATGTGACTTGGACTTATAGTAATCCTCCTGTCTCAGCCTCCCCAGTGTTGGGATTTCAGGCCTGCATCATCACGCCTGGTTTTGGGGTTGGCATGGCACACCTGGGGCTCTGGGGATGGCATGGCACACCTGGGGCTCTGGGGATGGCATGGTGCACCTGGAGTTCCAGGGATGGCAAGGCATATGGTATCAGGGATCGAGCCCTGGTCCTTGCGCTTGCCAGGTAAGTGCTTACAACACTGAGCTGTCGCATGAGCCCTGGTTTAGTGTTCTTTACTTTGTCTTTTGTTACTATAGATCTTTTGTGGTATAGCCAGGAACCCATATGAAAATCTGGCTTTGGTGATCTACTTTTTAGTTTGATGAGATTTTCTTGCTGATGTCCACAAATCCCTTCACAAATAGTCTTGTCCACCACAGGGCTATAAGGGAGCTTCTAGATGCCCCTGTACGAGATGGAGCCAGTGGGAAACATGCCTTTGCTTCTGTAAGTGATGTTCTATTAGCCCCCAATTACATGGCCTTACGTGTGTGTGTGTGTGTGTGTGTGTGTGTGTGTGTGTGTGTTTAACACTGGAGGGAGAGAAAAATGAAAGTGTCAACTTGATTATTCTTGGATTCTCCCTCAGTTTATATGGATTTCCTTCTTATCTCCCTCTTCCAGAGCCAGTTTCCTGACCAGTGAGCAGATGGGCAAGAGGTCTCTCTCTCTTCTGTATAGCAGGGATCACCCTGTAGCACATCCTGTCTGCTGTACAATACGCTTCATCACAAAACTCTCCACTTAGTTCCCTCGGCTTTGTTCTCAATATGTACAAAGGTGATTTTTAAAGCAAAAATATATATTTATCTTTCAACAAAACTCACTTCTAAGGCAATAGTTTCTCTCTGTCTTGAGGCATCTAATATAAAACATGAACAAAAAGGAAAAGAATCCGTGGTTCAAGGTTAGGCTTCTTTCCCTGCTGAGACAACAAAGCCATAGACTCCGTGGGTGGAGAGCTGCAGGGCAACATGATTTATGGGTCATGAAAAATACATTAGCCTTTTCAAAACTATGGTAGAAAGGGTTGGGGGCTTCTGGATTAGGGGTAGAGCAGATGAGGCTGCGCGCATGCTGGGCAGCTGACTCAGAGGGAAAGGTAGCCGGCTTACCACAGCTGGAGCTCCTTGGCTCGGGTGGTTGTCTGTCTCAGCCCCCCCCGAACCGGGTCAGGAGACATAGTCACAAAACCACTGCGGGAGGGAAGACAAACATGGCCCCTTGGTCACGGCTACACTGAGGGGCAGGGGCAGCTTCTGTGAATCTGTGAACTGTTCTTCCTCACGGGTTCCTGCGGGCCCGCCCCGGTGAATCAGTGGGGATTGGCAAAACTTCCTTCTGTAAGGTAAGTATTCTGGGCTTTGTGTGATACAGGATGTGTGCATCACCATGACTCCACTCTGCCACTGTGATGTCAGGGCAGCCGTGGGCAGTGAGTGGCCTGTGTTCTAATAAAGCTTTATTTATAGGATTGGGCCAGGTTTGTCCTTGAGGGCAGTAGTTGAACAGATGACATTCTTCTTTTGGCTTTTCAAACATCTGTCAAACTCAGTATTATTTACAGAGGTTGTTTTAATTTTTAAATTTTATTGACTGCCCCCAGAAAATGCCCAGATTGGCTCTTCTTTTCATTTCCAGGCCTGAGCATGCTGATGCTACAAGAAGCCAAAGTGCATGTGAATGATGGAGACAGAGGGGCCACGTCAGCAGGGCCACCTGACTGCCCCCAGGATGCAGGGCAGGCAGGCCATTCTGCAGCCATGTGAAAGCATGAAGTCTTTTCCTATGGCCACCATAACAAATGACTGTATGCTTCAAGGCTTGAATTCTACAACTTTACTCTCTTATGGTGCTGTTAAAAGTCTGATGTTAGTTTTATTGGGATAAAACCCCAAAGACTGCGTTCTTTCTGCAGGCTGCAGGAAGAACCCCTTTCCTAGCCTTTCTGCCTTCTAAGGGCTGCATGTGTTGCTTGGTTCATGGTCCTCTACTTCTGTCTTCACAGGCAGCCACACAGCAGCTCTCTGATTGTTCTTCCAGCAGCCAGACAGGGCTGAACTGAGAAAGTTCTTAAGGAAGTAAGTGATTAGACTGGGTCTCCTGAGTAACCCTGGCTGCTCTTTCTGTCTCATTCATGCCAGAGTTCCTGTGCCACATAATCTAACTGAGTACAGCTTCCAGAGTTTGGACAAAGGAGAGCTCTAGGGGGTGCTTGTGCTGTGGGAAACAGCTTTCCTGTAAAGGGGCCAATGAAGCTGAGACTGAGGTGCTAGGAAGGAGCTACTCATAAACAAAAGTAAGATAAACAAATGAGGTCAGAGCCTTAGAGTCACAGGAAACACCAAGTGGCCAGATTGTAAAACGCAATAAGCGTGGTGTATGTGGGGACTAAGTAAGGCCAGGTGATGGCAATGGAACTAGGGGAGTGAGACAAGTGGTGTGGGGTGCACAGGCTGAGCCGAGGAGTCTTATTTTAGGGGGAATAAGGAGTCATTGGAAGCTAAAGCAGATGAGGGACGCGACTGAAAGTAAAATTTTACATTATTCTATTTAAAAGGGAAATTGTGGCAGTTGGGGTGCCGGTCACTCTGGCAAAGAGGTGACTTTCACTTGGAGTAGGATGACAACAGTGAAGCGGGGAGCAACTCATTATAGGAATGCTCATTATAGGAAATTTAGAAAAAATATTTAAAACTGAAAGGCGTAAATAGTCATTGTTTTTCTTTATTTCTGCGTCTTTCTTCTGTGCTTGACTTTTTATTTACACAGCTGTGATCACACTGGGTGAACAGATCGGGACTCTGCTTTGAAGCTGGCGTGCTTTCACTGTATGGTAGCTCCACTGCGGACATCCTCGTGCATAGGACTTCGTTTAGTTTTCTTCTTCCTCCTCTTCCTCTTCTTCCTTCTACATTTTGTTTTTGAAATATACTGGAATATATGTTATGACTAGTACCTTCTCTCTGTCAATAAAGTTGTCCTCAAAAGTTACTTTCAAACCAGTAGTTTGCTCAAGTGTAGTGGTGCATGACTAATTCCAGCTTCGCTGGAGACTGAGGCAGGAGGGCTACAAGTCTGAGGCTTATCTGGGCAACTTAGCAAAACCTAGTCTCGAAGTGAAAACAAAAAGAGCTGAGGGTATATGACCGTGGTAAAACATTTGCCTAGCATATGTGAGGCCATAGGCTTAAGCCCATTTCTACAGCTCTGGCTTAATCCCTAGTCCCGAAAAAAAATCTATGAGTTTAGATAATGTGACGTTAAGGCAGTCAGTGGCAGGAATCCAGTCATACATTTCTTGGGCTATTCATAAAGGGAAGATGTACTAGACGCTTCACAAATCTTGCTGATCTAATTGCAGTATTGTGCAGTATTGAATTCAGTGTTTAGTTTATGTTTGTTACAGAAAATTTAAATATTTGTTTTATGATGTTTAAAAATATATTCTTCTGTGTTCATAGTATGAAATGCTAACTGCATTTCGAACCTACTCTTTCTGACTGCAGCATTTCATGAGTGTATACAGTGGTATCGGTGCTCAGCGGTGATATCTTTTTGGTTTCACACGGCTGTTTCACTCTCAGGTTTTATTTCTATTTCTCTTCCTTTTTTTCTTGCTTCTTTTAAAAAATTAAAACTACGAGCAATCATCCACCTCTCAAGGGACAAAATACAGAATTTGCCTTTTTTAAACTATATGTTGAAGTGCACAAATGTTACAGCAAAGAAAAAAAAAAATATATGGTTTCAATTTTACGGAGCAGCCCTACAGAAGGCACCTCCGTGAAGTCAGTACAGAAATATGTTTTCACAACTTAGCAATAAACTGAACTTCTTTAAAGAAGCTTTTATTTTTCTCCTTCTACTTCAATTATAAAATTGGAAATGTGGTTTCAGAAAGAGAGGGAAATCAATGTTAGATTCAAGTTGAAAACATTTGACAAGGGAGTAATTTAAGACTGATTCAACAAAGGCCACAGCCCATTTGTAAGAGAAAAAGTATAAATGACTCATGAAAAAACTTCATCTTCTTATATAAAAATAAGGGCAATCGAAATGAGAAACTTTCCGCCCACTGAATGAATAAAAGTAAAGACGTTCTCCACTGTTGATAAAGAAACAGTGAAATGCATTTGTAGACATGGCTGTTGGGAATGGCAATTAACATAAACATTATAGAAATCAACTTTTTTTTTTTTTTTTGCGGAACCAGGGATTGAACTCAGGCCCTTGCACTTGCCGGGGAAGCACTTGTTCCACTGAGCCATCTTCCTGGCCCCATAGAAATCAACTTTTTAGTATGTATCAATAACTTTGAAAACTTTATATCATTTCTGACTCAGTAATTTCTTTTATAAGTCTATTATCAAGTCAAGTATTCAGAAATTTGTGCAAATATCTTCAAAGATGTTCATTTTATTGCTATTTATAATAGGGAAATATTAAAAAGTACCTAAACATTTCAAAATAGGAGAGTGGTTACATGCAATACAATGTAGATACTTTGATATTCACCTTGTGGTTTGGAGACTTATAGCATGGCCACATCCCAGAAATAATAAGAATCTGCTTTTTCAGAAGACTAGCAGACAATTCCTAAGCACACTGAAGTTTGAGAAGCCCGAAAGTGGTATGGGAATAGGGAAGAACAGTCCGTGCAGGAGACTCACTGCAGGATTGTTTTTGTGTGTTTATTTTTTAATAAACAGAAAACATTCTCACTGGGTTACATGATTTCTCTGAATGTGTAGTTGGATCATCTGTACTTTTAAAAAACTCGTAGGTGATTTTGATTCATAATCAAATATAAGAACAATGAATCTATAATATGGTGCTACCTTAAGTCTCTCTCTACCATCTTATACAGCACAAGACAACTTGCTGAACTGCCTTTTTATTTATATGGGACAGTCATACCACTTGCCCCTCTTTCCACAATAGAGTAGGGTGGTTCCTGAAGGACCTTGATTATTCCTAAGAACCAGGATGATGTTACTTCTAAGAACAGTGAGTGCCTGGCTACATGAAGTTCAGTGGCTATCACTAAAAGAATGAGAATATGGGCATGTTTCCTTTGACTTGCACATGTACTTTCCATTAAAAAAAATTCCCTGGCATTGTGGAATTTAATGGCCATCAGGATAAGGAGCAAATAGGTATATGAATAACTTAATTATGAATTGTAGTAACCCCTAGGCATGACAAGAACAGGATGCAATGCTAATATACAGTAAGAGGTCAGTAGTTTGATAATCAGAACAGTTTAGCAACCAAAGCACTGAAATGGACTAATGATGTTTTATGTTTGAATTATAAGGCTATGGCACCCCATGACTAGGAGAGACCTTTAAAAGCATCTAGTTCACTTGGTGTTTTCTAATACCTTGTTTCTAATACTCTTTGTTAGCAGATAAATTTTATCTTTTGGTTTCTCCAAATCTAGATTTTCCTGACCCAGCTGTCTGAACAGAGTTAAAGCCCAGAAAAACACAGTGAATTAATTATCTTTATTACCTGTATTCTGATATACCGACTTCATGGCTGTCCTTGATCCTGAAGGACTATCCCTTTCAAGGTTGACTAATTCCTAAAGACTGCAAACACTTTCCTTTTCACATGTAAACCAACTATGCTAATTTTCTGGTTGCTGTCCATAATACCTGATGTCACAACTTAAAAGGAGTAGAGGTTTATTTATTTTTTTTTAGTTTTTAAGTAGTCTTTATTTTAAAAATCACTCTGTTTCCCCAAAGTGAACAAAGTTTTCTAAAGGCAGCAAATAATTCCATTAGAAATGCAGCAGATTATGGCCCTGTCCTTCCCAGCAGCTCAGAAATTCATTTCTGTCACAGACTCATTATGTGTGAATTACTTTTTTTTCTTACTTTATTTTTTGTTTATTATTTATTTAATTGAAGAAAAAGCAGCTATGTGACAGTTTCAAGACAAATCATCAGGTGATTCAATAAATTAATACATTGCAAACTGTTTTTGTAATGTTTTGGTATCGTACAAGGTGCATACATGGTATTATATTTACATATAGTATAGCAGATGTCTCTAATTTGTGAATTAAGAGAGTGCAGCTATAAACTTATTTTATTTTTTTATAGCTGAATTATATCACAGATTCAATAATTAATACTTTCTACCTTGTTATCTTCTTAGTGGTTGTCCATAGTACTAGAGGCTGACATAATATCCTGTCCAACCACCACCAGCGCAAATCCCGCTTCTCACAGAATTATGCAGAACCATGGCATATCCATCCCAACTGTACTGTTCATAAACACACATCATGATTCTTCCCTTGCATACCCTTTTATTTTTTTGTCTAGACCTGACAAAGAAGAGTACTCCATTGTCATTAAACCAATTTAGGTGCCTGAACTTGGCGACACAATCCAACACAGTCCAGCAGTCCACAATAATAGTGAGCTATCTGAACAAGTTGTTGACTATACCAATTTACAGTTCAACTTCTTATTATGGCCCTGCGTTATATACCTCATTTTAATACTTATCTGCTGGATGGTTAAGACCGAGATAGATCAAGCCCTATATACCAAAAGATGTAGCTTTTGTTTCTGTTGAGGTCAGTGAAGGCCCCTCAGGGTTTATCTTGTAATCCTGTATCTTACTTTGTAGGTCTTTTGTCTGTGCCATCCACGTGAATGAGTCATGGCCAATGCTTGACCAGTTTGCTCTCTGTGAGAGCCTGAAAGAAAGTTTTCTCTCCATGTGACTCTCCCCAGGCACACTATAAATCATCTATCTCTTTCCTCTGTGGCTCCATAGTCTCCTTGATCAGAAAATCTGGGGCACAACTGAGTTTCATGATGTTACAGTCCAGGTTCTCCTATGTCCTGAGTCTTCACTGACCTTGAAAGACTAGGGCCAAAATGTTGGCTGGCCTTGTGGCTCTTCTATTTTTCCAATTTTGATCTGTGAACTTAAGTTGTTAACCATCCAGAAGAAAAGCTGATTAATACCCTGCAGCATATGCCATTCAGTTTGCCCTAACTATCTGACTCAATTCTTTTTAGTTGTTGTTGTACATTTCTATTTTTATTTCTTCTTTTGACTTCTTGTACTAGGGAGACTATACAATATTTGCACATGTGTGTCTGGTTTATTTCACTTATGAGTATATGTTCAAGTGGCATCCACTTCAATATACATGCTTCAAGCTTATCATTCTTAATAGCTAAGTAATACTCCATTATATAGAAATATCACATCTTTTTGAACCATTCCTCATGTGAAAGACATCTTGGTTGTTTCCAAGATTTTGCTATCACACACTGTGCTGCTATAAATATAGGTATACATATATCACTATGATATAATGTTTTCAGTTCCCCTGGGAAAATTCCCAGTAGGGGGATAGCTGGCTTGAATGGGATTTCCAGTCCTACTGTTCTGAGGAGTCTCCACACTGATCTCCACAATGGTTGTACCAGTCTACATTCCCACCAACAGTGGAGAAGTGTTCCTTTTTCCCCACAACCTCTCCAGCATTTGTTGTTGGTTGATTTCCTTATGACAGCCATTCTTTCTGGAGTGAGATGGTATCTCAGTGTTGTTTTTATCTGCATTTTATGGATGACTAGCGATGTGTAGCATTTTTTCATATATTTATTCGCTTCTTTAATTTCGTCCTCTGAGAAGTGTGTGTATTCATGTCAGATGCTCATTTCAGAATTGGGTCTTTAAATTTGAGGGCCCTGTTGTATCTTAGTTCTTTATACATTCTAGACAGCAGATCTTTGTCTGATTGCTTATTAGTTAGGATTTTTTCAAAATTTTTGGGTTGTCTTTTCATTTTGTTGACAATTTCTTTTGATGTGCCGAAGTTCCTCAAGAAGAGTTGATCCATTTTGACTTTAACTTAGTGCACGGTGATAGAGCTGGGTCAAGTTTTAGTTTTTGACATGTAGAAAGCCAGGTTTTCCAGCACCATTTGTTAAAGAGGCTATCCTTCTTCCAGTGAGCTTGTTTAGCCCCTTTGTCGAAGATCAGGTGGCTGAGTGTGATTGTAGATGCCTCTGCATCTTCTATTCTATTCCCCTGATCCTCAGGTCAATTTTGTTGCCAATACCATGTTGATTTTTATCACAGTGGCTTTGTAGTATAATTTCAAGTCAGGAATTGTGATGCCTCCTGCCTTGTCTTTATTGGCCAAGATTGCCTTTGCTATTCTAGGTCATTTATGGTTCCAAATAAATTTTAGGAATGATTTCTCTATGTCTGGGATGTATGTTGGTGGCAGTTTGATAGGGATCGCATAAAATCTGTACAGCAATTTTTGGAGTATGGGCATCTTCATGATGTTGGTTTTTCCTATCCAGGAGCAGGGAATATCTTTCTGTTTTCTGAAATCATCTATAATCTCTTTTCTTAGGGTCTCGTAATTTTCTGTGAAAAGATCTTTGACTTCCTTGGTTAAGTGAATTCCAAGGAATTTTATTTTCTGTGATGCTACTGTAAAAGGTATTGCTTCTATTGTTTTCCTTTCAGGGTGTTTGTTATCTGTGTAGAGGAATGCTATGGACTTTTGAGTACTGACTTTGTGTCCTGCTATGCTACTTAATTTCCATATCAGTTCTATTAGTTTCTTGATGGAATTTTTGGGGTCCTCCAAGTAAAGTATCATGTCATCTGCAAATAGTGATACTTTAACTTCTTCTTTACCTATTCTTATTCCTTTTATTTCTCCCGCTTTTCTAATGGCTGTTGCTAATGATTCCAAAACTGTATTAAATAGGAGGGGTGATAGACGACATCCTGAATTAAGAGTAAAATATTTCTGTTTTTCCCCATTTAGGATTATATGAGCTTTTGATTTGTCTTCTGCTATATTTTTTGGGGGGAGGGGGAGAATTGGGGATTGAACTCAGACCCTTACACTTGCCAGGGAAGTGCTTATTCCACTGAGCCATCTCTCCCTAGCCCCTATATGAACTTTTGGGTTGTCATAGATGGCTTTTATCAAGTTAAGGTAGAGTCCATCTCTTCCAATTTTCTGTAGGACTTTGAACATGAATGAATGTTGGACTTTGTCAAAAGCTTTTTCTGCATCAATTGAGATGATCATGTGGTTTTTAGATTTCAGTCTATTAATATAGTGTATTACATTTATAGATTTTCAAATAGTGAATCATCTTTATGTCCCTGGGATGAATCCTACTTGGTCATGGTATATGATCTTCCTGATGATTTGCTGTATTCTATTTGCTAGGATTTTATTGAATATTTTTGCATCTATATTCATGAGGAAGATTGGCCTGTAGTTCTCCTTTTTAGTACTGTCTTTCCCTGGTTTTAGAATCTGTATAATACTTGCCTCCAGAAATGATTTTGGGAGGACTGCTTCCTTTTCAATTTCATTGAAGAGTTTGAGAAGTGTAGGGATTATGTCTTCTATAAATTTCTTGTAGAATTCAGCTGTGAATCTATGAAGACCTTGACTTTTCTTTGTTGGCAGGCTTTTTATTACGTTTCATATTTGGTTGGCTGCAATTGGCTTATTGATAGTTGTTATATCTTCTTGGTTCAATTTGGCTAATTTGTACCTTTTGAGGAATCGGTCCATTTCTTCTGTGTCTTCTATTCTGTGAGTGTAAAGATCCTCGAAGTAACTATTGATAATCTTCTGAATTTCCACTGGGTCTGTGGTGATCTCACCCTTTTCATTTCTTATTGCATGCACTTGAATTCTTTCCTTCCTCTTTTTGATGAGGTTGGCTAGAGGCTTATTAACTTTATTTAGTCTTTCAAAGAACCAACTTTGTGGATTCTTTGAACTGTTTTCTTCATCCCAATTGAATTAATTCCTGCTCTAACCTTTATGATTTCTTCCCATCTTTGGGCTCTGGGTTTCGTTTGCTCTTCTTTTTCTAGATGTCCAAGGTGCAACATTAGGGTGTTTATTTGTTCCTGTTCTGTTTTCCTAATGTGTGAGTTCATAGCTATGAATTTCCCTCTAAGAACTGCTTTTGTTGCATCCCATAGATGCTTGAATTTTCATTGAGTTGTAGATATTGTTGAATTCCTTGTTTAATTTCTTCTGTGACCCATTGATTGCTGAGTAGGGTGTTGTTTAATTTCCATGAATTTAGCAGAGTTTTCTGATTTCTTTTGTCATTTAGTTCCAGTTTCACTGTAGTCAGATAATATGCATGAGATAATTTCTGTTTTTTGCATAAATTAAGCATGACCTATGGACTAGTATGTTTTGGAAAATCACCCATGTGCAGCTGAAAAAAATGTGTATTCGGCTGTGGTTGGGTGGAACACTCTGTATATGTCCACCAGGTCCATTTGTTTCAAGCTCTGGCTCAGTTCTGCTACTTTCTTCCTAATTTTTGTCTGGTTGATCTATCTTTTTGAGATAAGGGGGTGTTAAGGTCACCTGTTAAGATTGTAGTCTTAGATATTAGGTTTTTCATGTCCATTAAGATTTGTCTTACATAGTTGGGTGCTCCTGTGTTTGGTGCATAGATGTTTATGAGTGTTACCTCTGTGTCATGAATTTTTCCCCTGACCAATATATAGTGGCTTTCTTTGTGTCGTTTGATCCTTCTTGGTTTGAAGTTGAGACTGTCTGAGAACAGAATTTCTACTCATGCTTTTTTTCTGAGGTGCTGGGGCATATAGTATTGTTTTCCATCCTTTGATTTTGAGCCTATGAATGTCCTTTTGAGTTAAATGTGTTTCTTGTATACAGCATGTTGTTGCATTTTGTTTCCTAATCCACTGTGCCAGTCTATTTTCTTAATTGGTGAATTGAATCCATTTACATTGATGGTTATAATTGAAATGTGTTGACTTATGTTGTCATGATATTTACCTGCTGTTGTTTACTACTTTGTATCCTGTGTTTAATTTTCTGTCCTGTTTAGTGGGTTCCTTTCATTCTCTTTCATGGAGTTCTGGTCATTGTGGTCTCTCTGTGGAACCTCTTTCAGTAGCCTGTGGAGGGATGGCTTTGTTATCATGAAATTCTTATTTGTTCTTTGTTGTGGAAGTATTTCACTTCTCCTTCAAACTTGAAAGAGAGTTTTGCAAGGTATAATAATCTGGGCTGGTATTTGTTTTTGTGCAGGACTTAAAGAACTGTGCTCCATGATCTCCTTGCCTTCATGGTTTATGTA
This sequence comes from Ctenomys sociabilis, assembly GCA_004027165.1. NCBI lineage: Eukaryota > Metazoa > Chordata > Mammalia > Rodentia > Ctenomyidae > Ctenomys > Ctenomys sociabilis. Next base: position 75,993 of record PVKA01005195.1, on the reverse strand, counting down.
GAGACATCTGCTGTAATTCTGGTAGGTTTTCCTTTGAATGTGATCTGCTTCTTCTGTCTAGCAGCTTTCAGTATATTATTCTTGTGTTGGATTTCTAGGATCTTGACTTTTATATGTCTCAGTATGTTTTTACTTGGGGTGAAGTTGTTTGGTGTTCTGTATGCTTCAGTTACCTGAATGTTAGATTGTTTGCTCATATTTGGGAAGTTTTCTGCAATTATTTCTCCCCAAATTCTTTTTATCTCATTTTTATTGACTCCATTCTCATTGATGCCAATTAATCTCACATGGTTCATCTTGGCGTCATCTTGCAGGTGATGGATTATTTTTTCCTGCATTCTCATTGTTTTTAAGAGATCCTTTCTCACCTTTTCACTAGCTGCACCAGCATCTTCAAGATCTGAAACTCTGTTTTTTCTTTCACTCAAACAGTTTTGTAGACTCGTGATTGATATTTTTAGTTTTTCTGTATCTCTTTAACTCTGCTTTATGCTATCTATTTCTTTCCTGTATTGCTCATTCAAGGAATCTGTCATGTTTCTGATCTCTATTTTTTTATCCATGTCTTTTTTAGAGGTAGTTATTAATTCTTTTTCTGCAGAGTTTCTTCCAAGTTGGGTTTCCTCTGTATATTTCCGGACTTTTTTCTGTATTTCAGATGCTATGATTTCAAATAATTCTTTTTTTTTTCAAAGAATTCTTTTTTGGTTTCAGAAATTATTTCTGCTTTGAGTTCCTCATGACCTTTCTGCTTCAGAGACTGTTAACTCATACGTTTCAGCTGGAGCAGTGCTCTCTGCACTTGTTCTGGGTGAGCATTGGTTTTCACTCCGATGTTTCTGGATTTCATTCTCTATTTCAGATGCTATGTATTCAACTATTACTTTTTTATTTGAGGAATTAATTCTTGTCTGAGTTCCTCTATACCTGTCTGCTGTTGTTCCTTTGCTTCTGTATCTGTTAGTTCATTCATTTCAGCTGAGCTAGGGTTCTTTGCACTTACTGGTGGACTCAAGGCCCGAGATTCCATTTTTCTCCTTGTCTTTGTCATTTTGTATAGCACTGACCTTTGACCTTTGGTGTAGAGCTTTGGTGCAGCTATAACCTTAGCATGTAATGAGATTCAGGTGCCAGTCTATTAACTTTGAGATTATCCAGTTATGCCTGGCCTGGATCTAGCTGTTGTGTTCAGTTTGTTTTTGCTGCAGCTCCTGTGGTTCCTCTCTGTTGGTTCCTGGCTGAGCTGCACTGTGTCTGGTGCCCTGGGATGGAATTGGGGATCACTGGGAAAGGGGATTTCTGGGAACGTTCCCTCCGGCTTTGCAGGCCTGGAGTTCTCACTCACTAGCTGAGCTGCACTGGGTCTGGGGCCCCTGGATAGAATCCTAGAGGTTTAATTTATCCAATGGTTTCAGGAGACTCAGTCCATGGTTAGCTAGCTCTAAAATATTGCAGTGGAAAGATGAGATGGAGCAAGGCTGCTCATGAAGCAGAGCAGGGGAATAGTGTCAGAGAGGAAGGAACATAGACCCAAGGTCCTGCCTCCATGACCCACCCAGACATACCTAGAAGTATCAGTTCCCTGATAGCTCCCAGGCCAATCAAGTGGACACAATCCAGCCTAAGCAGAGAGCCAAACCCCAGACACTTCTTTGATTGGGATCTTACATTCTAGGCCAGTGGTGGTAAACCTTTTAGAGCTTTCAGTGATACAAACTGTTTGCTCCACCACTGGTCTAGGTCACAGTCCATCTACCCTAATCACCCAGGTCCAGCTACCAGACAGCCAAAGGCAGCTCCTATGCCCCAGAGTCACTGAAATGATTTAAACTATCTGACTGTACACCTGCTCACCTTTCTTCTCCTGTGCCTCCCAACAGAAATCCCAATGAAGACTCTGTCCATATTCTCCTGCTCTCTCCGCCTCTTGCCCAACCCTGGTGCTTTCCCATGAGCCCCTCTCTGTGCTCTGTGTTTGCTATTATTAGAGACTGTGAGCTTAAAAAGATCTTTCTCATGGCAGTTGCTTCTGTGTTTGCATGTCTTACCACCCTTGATTAAAATAAGTCCCAGGTATCTCATTAACACACTGCCAATCCAGAGACACCTGGTAGGAGGAACTGGCTGAGAATAGCCACTTTGCTTTCCCTCTTCATCTCTTGCATAGGCCATGCCAGAGGGCCAGAGAGCCACTAGTGAAATCAGTGGATTCCAGCTTCTTGGGGGCCCAGGGGAAGGGGATCCACAGTGGACAATACACGAAGTAAGATACCTAGCACAGATAGACCCACAGTAACAAGGGTAACTTAAAGCGATCCTGGCTTTCCAATTTTCCTACCCTCAAATTCACTGGTTAAGTGTATTTAATGAGGTTATTTTGTCTTCGAATTACAATGCAGACTATGAAGAAGAGAGCAAGCAATGTTTCCCCTCATGGCTTGCTTCTTAGAGCATTGAAGTTCTAGGTGGCTAATATCTAGAAGAGATAGAAGTCGCAAAGCATTTTGTGCAAGGAAGCCCCATAAGGAGCTTTCACTTATCAATAGGTGTGTTCTGTTGAGAGTTTCAATGGGTTGTGATGGTCTTTATGGCCTTTTGTGCCATAGATCCAATTTCTAGGCTCACAAAACAATAGACACTAAGGACACTGAACACAATTTTCCTTTTCCTTGAGTAGCAATACTCCTGGAAAACAGGATATATTCTTGAATGTCTAGGCTTGGTTCTTTGGACATAACTCTTAAATGTTTTGTAGAGAGATAGGTACTTCAATCTGAAGAGTTTCCCTCCAATTTTTAGTAATATCAGTAAATTGTTCTAAGTGGGAGAGAGCCAGGAAAGGGCTAGGACAGTTAAATAAACTTAAATAGAATAGTCATTTCATGCAAGGAATAGATTCATCCGGGGTAAAAGAACTACCTTGAAGTAACTAAGATCCTCAAAACATCAGAAGGTGATGCAAGAGCTTTTTTAAACAAGTGGTGTGGTCAGTGCATCTCATGGTACTCTGATTACCCAACCCAACCACTGTGTATCTCAGGTGACTAGCTAGATTCCTGAGCTGTGTATGCTAGCTTAGAATATAGATAAAAAGTCTACAAGGAGATTCTAATGGAGTGGTATTTAAATTCTGCCTTACAGGCATATGGAGTGTAGTGCATTGGCAGGAGATGGGAGTGTTGAAATAAATAGTGGATGGGGCCATTTTTATGTATTTTACTTCCAGTGCATCTTATACTTTAGATGACTAATGCCCTCTGTGAACTTCTGTGAGTGGAACCAAAACTATTTAATGAATAAGTGACTTTTAGTGCTTTATTTTCATCTACAGCTTCATTTGAAACAGATCATCATTAGCTTTATGGTTTTAATTGTATTGAAATTCCTTATTGTAACCTATTTCTTTATTGCATTAGTCCATTAACCTGGGTGCCATGGAGCATAGTTTTAGAGCCTATATTTATATCTGAGCTAATTGCACGGATGCGTTCAGTATAGGATGAGATATTTTTCAAATCACCACAGCAAAAATATCTGAATTCCTTCCCATACTTCAAGGTTTGGGATTATAACCAACCAAACCAAAAGAAAATAAACCCAAAAGATGCTAAACATTATTCTGATTTTTTTGTTTTGAAATGCCTACTGCTCTCTCAACAAGAAATTGCAAAATAGTAATTCTCACAATATGTGTTGCTTCCACATGTTTTTCATTTGAAAGCTCTGTGGGAAATGTTGGTCTGCAGGCTCCCCAATCAGATCCAGGTGGCTAATGGTCACCAAATGGGGACCATGAGGAGACCTGCGCCTTACCCATTAGAGCAATGGAGATGGAGAATCAAGGCCACTGGCTGGTGTCTTTAAAGCTCAGATAAAGCATGAAAGACCAAGGCCTAGCTCTCAGGGGAGGCTTCATTAATAACTGGGAAGGTGGTCCAGCTGTTAATGCCCAGTTGACCTGAAGCATTTCTTCCTGAAATGGGAAAGTGGCTGATGGAAACTTCAGCATGTTTAGTTCACACAGGGTGTTTTTCACTTCTATGGAAGGGAGGAACATTAAAGTTAGAATTGGGTCCTTTGTTACCTCACAGATGCTCAACAGCAGGGTGTTTACAATGCCCATCAACTAGGCTTTCCGTTGCACCTGTTGAGGGACCAGCTGCAGAAGGCAGGTGTATCTGGGGACTGAGAAGACGGGTGACTGTGGAGAATGCTGAGGACTGCCAGATGTGTTCTACACAAACACCGGGCCAACAGCTGGGGAGACACGAAAGATGTGGATTTAATTAAAAATGATGTGCAAATTTGATTATTAATTTCAAGCCACTGTGTGAATGTAATATACATATATATGCACACATATATAAATATATATTTTAGAACAACTGAAGGGAATGTGCTGATGGAATGAATTCCCCTTTTCCCAATTCCATGCACGTTATTTTATGTTTAGTAGTCTACACATTCTTAATTATATTTCTACATTTTCCAGGCAGGAAGCTAAATTTTTAGTTTAATCTTGAATGCCTTACAATTCTAAGAACATACAGTTGTCAGTTATAAGTGATAGTTTTTAAGAATGTATTTAGTAGAGGGTTCTACAGGGTCTCACTATGTAGATTGGACTCACAGTGATTCTCTTGTTTTCAGCCTCCCAAGTGCTGGGATCACAGGTGGGTGCCACCACGCCCAGTCTCAATTGCCATCTTGGCATGCTCTGGGGGGGGGGGCAGCACAGTGCATAGTCCCTGAGTCTTGATAAATTTAATAGTCTCTGAAGCCTACATTTATATGTAGATTAATGTATTACATGGATGCATAGTATAGCATGGGCAACTCTGACAGCAAGTATGTGTGTTCTAGACTGCAGACCCCCATAAACTGGGCCAAGATCTGAGCTTCTCACATGCCATTTCTGCCAAAATAGAGACACAGCAGCGTTTCTTCTGTGGGATGTGGTACAAGGGTATATTGACAGTGCTTTCCTGGATTCCATATGTTGCCTATAGAATGTGTAGGAGGCCTGAGGAGAACTTGATATATCTGACTTCAGAATTATTGGTCTTATCACTGAATATTCTGGAGATCGGAGACATTGCCCATTACTCCAAAGAGCTGGGACGGATGACATTCAAACAATCCCCCCTTTGGGCAATGTCCTGTGGCACTTAAAACTGGCCCTGGCCAAATAAGAGACTCACAAAGTTTTGTGTCAGAGCTGAAGGTAAAAATCAGAGGTCTGCAATACATGTTCCCTGAAGCCTTCAGGGAACTTTCTTAACCCCACCCCCCTGCCCCAGCATTGTATTCTTTATATCTTTGTGAGGATTGACTCTTGTCTGAGAGCCTCTTGACCCTATAGGTGAATGTTGTATGTATAGGGCTGCATGTATTGTTCCTCACTAGTGGTTAGTATATTATTTTTCTCAGGCTCTCACAGCTCCCAAAAGCTTAGGACACAAGGATGCTGGTTCTCTAGTGAAATGTTGTCTGGAATGGCATCTTATTTCCCTTGAGAAGATATCATCATGAAAAGAAATTATACTGAGAACGGCAGCAATAACAATAATAGTTAATACATAGGGCATTTAGGACCTCTCAGGTACCCTACTGATCATTTTACATATGTTAGCTCATTGAATAAGGTGCCTATAATTGTCAAAAACAAAACAGAATATTGGGCCACGATGAATGATACTCTTCCACAGGGGATTCAGTCTAGGATACTTGAGGCCCTCTTTTCTTTGTCTTGAATATCAAACCTTTTCAACATTTATATTCCCAGTCTATTAGTTGTCTTTCTAACATAAAAAAGTAGCACAAATTTAGTGGCTTAACGCCAGCCTTTCCCCATTGGTTATTTCATGGCTGTTGTGGGTGAGGTGCCCGGGTACAGCCCATTCAAGTCCTCTGCCAAGGACTTACAGGCAGAGTGTTGGCTGGAATGTGCTCTCATCTGAGGCTCTCCTCCAGTAAGATTTGCCACCACGCACTCTGATGACTGGCAGAATCCAATTTCCCCTGTTCTCACTGGCTGTTGGTTGGATGCTACAGTTGGTGTCTAGAGGCTGCCCATAATTCCTGGCTCCATGGTCCTCGTATAAACAGCAACTTCCTTCTTACTTCAAGCCAGCAAAGGAGCTTTCCCTTGTCTGATAAGATAATGTTTTAGGAGTGTCACATAGTGTGATCACAGGCGTAACTGCCTGAATTTAAAATGCAACCAAATCAAGGGAGTGATGTCTTATTACTTGTGACATGTTCAGTTGATTAGAGGCAAGCCATATATTCCACTCAACTCAAGAAGAGAGGAGAATATGAGGGCAGGACTTAATCAGGGTTACTTTGGGGTATATTTACTGGTCCCTACTGAGAAAGTGTATAGTAGGCACTCAAAGACGAGTTGGCACACGATGTGTGGGCACTTTTGGTTACTTGAAAGATGCATCAAGGAGCATCATTTTGCTTTGCAGCATTTGCTTCTTGTTCACAGGAAACTCTATCTGCTCTCCAGATGTGTTTCGTACACCCTTTCTGCTGAGCCTCTGCTCCCAGCTGTGCTCCCAGCTTGGGGTACCCTCCCATGTCCTCCCCATCTGTTACTGGCCTCATCAGACTCAAAAGCTCAGCTGAAATACTCTGGTTTTCCTGAACCCTTTCCCAGTCCCTGTACCATTGTGGGTGGCATAGAAGCATTTGGTTGAACCTCTCCTATAGCAAGCATCTAATTCTGAATTGTATTATGGTTACTTGTATAAATATCTGCCTACTTTAACAAAGGAATATAATGCCTCATGTATCGTCAAAAAATTCTTTTTATTGCCACGGCCTTTTGTCCTCACATGGGAAGTACTCCCATAAAGGCATGTTTATTGAATGAAGCTCTCCTAACTAACTGCTTCGACTTTTAAATATTTTTTCTTTTTCTAGAAATGCAAATAGTAAATAGTCCATCCTGAGCATAGATTTCAGCTTCTGTTTTTAAATTGGGGACAGAAGAGTTGCCTTGGGCTCTCTCTTTCCTGCAGCCCCAGGGAACACAGAAACAACAGCAGAATCACCCAGGGCCCGGTGAGCTGAAAGGATTGAGAAGTGAACACTGAATTTCATGACGTTCTGCTGTTTAGTGAGGTTTGGTGCCCCGCTTGCCCCGCATGTCCTTACTGCCATTTTGATGCCTAAGGCAGAACTTATTGTGCAACACTTACTCCTGATCTTGTTGAAAAAAACTGGTGACAGGCAGGATTTCCCACCACCAGAAGGAGGTTGGTGGGTCCTGCCATCCCAATAGCAGTTTAGGTGTATTTGTGCAAGGTGAAACTGCATTTTATTCTCCCAAATTACTGGCTGGTTGGCATAAAGGGTTTAGCGTTGTTTTTTTTAGTTCAGTGTAAAGTAATAAGCAGCTTCATCATGCAACCAATTTAAGTAACTACGGTTAAGTTTTTTTGGAGGGTGGGGTGCTGTTAGCAGAGCATCAATAAAATATAATCCAAATGGTGTTTTCTGATGCGATGCTGCATTTCTCTCTTCTTACCCTGAGGCTAATTACCTCTTGGAGCAACATAAAAACATTAAAAAGCAGAGGAAAAGGAAATTCAGGTAAAGCAGCAAGAAATAGTCCTGACATTGGACTCTGCAAAGGCAAAGGTCTAGCATTGATTTCTTATGTTTAAGATGAGAGTGAGCCAGATATTGCAGAGCTGTGAAAGAAAATAATCCACGTTAGCAGAACAGCCCTTTATGGATACTGTGAATGTGACATAGCTATAGCTTAGTGAAGGAAGGGTTGTCCGTTATCCTCACAGTTTCTCTGTCTCTTTTACCTCTTCCAGTTCACCCTGCAGCCCTTTTCTGAGCCCCTCATGAACAGAAGAAGCCATAATATCATAACTGCCGTTCCTACAAGGCAATGTCAGGCACACCCAGTATTTACATTTTATCTGGGAGATACTGCTTTTGTTAGGTGGCTCCAGAGAGTTGGACCATGATCTCAGAGAACAAAAGACAGAGCTGGTCCCAACACATGATCCCTTGGCCACACAAGAGAGTGTCAAGGGTTAGTGAAGGCTGAGGGACCCTTTGTGAGCTCTGACAGTAAGTGAGACCAAAGACAAGTTTCCCGCTTTGTCTGACATGAACCATTCAGAGTTTAAAAAAATCACCATGAGTAATCAAAGACCCATGTAAATGATGGTGTTAAAGACTGGTCAATGTCCCAGAACAGATGGAGATGTCTTTTGGACAGTTTACTTATACATTGCAGTCACACTGTGTTTTTAAAGCTCCAGCAGATCCAGACACAACAGGAATAGAGTTTGAGGTGAGGAAGGGAACAGGTCTGACTTTGAGTAGGAATCATCATCAGTTTTTGTAATGAGTTTTCTTTCAAAAATTTTTCAGTGTCTATATTTTCAAGAGAAGTGGTCATGAATATTTAACCATAGAGAGAGGTTGAAAGGACAGAAGGAGAGGAAGAACTGCTTTGTGGTCCTCATCACTGTCCATTCACTCTCTGCATACTCAGAACACACCTAGACTTGCCTCTGCTCTCTGTCCCTGATTGAAGTTCACCTCAGCTCAACTTCTGAAATTTTAACTATAATAACTCTCACATGATGGTGAGAATGTCTGCCTAATTCAAAGGTATGGTTCACAAAACTCCTAATAATTTTGAAGATCCAGTGAAATAATAAATATTAATCTCTTAGTAGCTTTATGACTATTGTTACTTTTCCATTATTAGTTAAGGGCTGATCCCTACATGGTCTGACCCTAACCTGTATCTTTCACACCTACTCTCTTGCCTCTCGGAGAGTGAGGCTCACTTCTTTCTAGTACAAACGAATAATGGAATTTTGGGGTGGTTGATTTTCTTTGTTTTTTTCAAAATAGAAATGGCTTTTTGGGAGGATTATATTGGGATATTAAAATTAGTTGACTTAAAGGTTGAAGATGCGCTATGCCATGTCCTGATAGTGAGAAAAATAATCTGATTGTGAGAATAAGTAGGTCTAGTGGTCCAAGTGCAGTGGCTCACCAGGGGTGATTTTGTCCTCTAGGGAACACTGGACATTGCCTGGAGACATTTTTGGTTATCAATCCTGGGAAGAGTGCTACTGGCATCTAACAGGTGCAGGTCATAGATGCTGTTAAATATTGCCCAATGCCCAGCACATTCTCACATTAGATTTTTAATCCAAGGATTGCTATAATGATTACTGCTACAACAACTTACCACAAATCCAGTAGCTGTGATCCTTAACTGCAATATGTCAACTTGACTGGTGTAAGAACTTTCTACCAGATTAGTAAAACCCTGGGTGTATCTGTGGGTGATGGACACCTATACCTAAAAACTGAGGAAAGAGCCACCTCAGATGTTTGTGGCATCAACTACAAGGCTTGCTGTCTTAATGCTGGCTGTGCTTTATGACACAGCCTCACACTGGCAACTCTGCCATGAGTTGTCAAGTCTTCTCTTTGGGCTCTTGCATCCTCTGGGTCTCCTTGTATGCAGAAAGCCAGGTTGGATTCACAATGCACCTTTGATTCTGCTGAGAGCCACTAGGGCTTCTGCCCTTCTGGTTCTGTAAGCCTAATAAATCCCTTATGTAATTGTACATGTCTATTATGTTGATTCTGTTCCTCTAGGGAACCCTTACTACAACACAGATTCATTATCTTGTATGTCTATCTGTTAAGAATTTACATGGGTTCAAGGGCTCAGACCAAGGTGTCATTAGGCTGCCTTTCTTTGGGAACTCAGAAGAGAACCCATCCCCTGGCCCCATCCAGCTTCTAGAGACTGGCTGCATTCCTTGACTGGTGGCCCCTTTTCTATATTCAAAGCCAGCAGTGTGAATCAAACTTCCTTTACATTTGGAATGTCTCCCATCTCTTCCATCATCACACCATTCTGACCAACCAGTTTTTCTCCTTCTTTCACATCAAGAGTCCCTGTGATTACATTGAGCCACCCAGACAATCCAGGCTAATCTAACTCTTTTAAGGTCAGCTAATTAGCAAACAAATCCATCTATAAGCTTGAATTTACTGTAATGTAATGTAATGCATTACCATGAAATGTAATGTATTTAAAGGTTTTGCAGGGCTTGTGACCTTATTATGCTTCCTTCCAAAGTCTGCATCACAATAACAAAAATATCACTCAGCTTCAAATATCAGTGGTACTGCGGTGGAGAAACCCTACCCAGAGAGAACTTCCTAGCCCTAGAACACAGGTCCTTCATTCAGCATGGATAACAAGAGATCAACCATCTTTAAATGGACTCACATTTAATAATTTGGGTGACTTGCATAAAGAGCCACTGCTAGGTAAGACTTCTTCCCCACTGCTGGCCAGGATATGATAGTAACTGGGTCCATGTGGCAAGGAAGTGAAATACCTCCTATTAAATAAATGAAACAGCAGCTTCTGGTAACAAACATTTGAAAGGGAATATTCATCTTTTCTTCAATGGGAATAACACATGACAAAAGCGAAGCTTTCTTCACATTGTTTGTTTATAGAAAATTCATGTCCATGGAGGCCTTATGTTAAATTTGCTCTCTGATGTTAGCATCTTCAGGATGCACAGGGCCACTGGAGTATGTTCTTATGATCTTACCATTTATTTACCTTGATATGAAACTCCAATTACTGTCAGAGTTGCTTCTTGTTAAATATGGTAAGATCGCCAGCTTCTGAGAGTGTGAATATGTATTTGCATCTCTGGGGCTGTGCTCAGATGGAAGTTCAGGAATAAGAGTTCTGGGGACATGGGCGCAAATGAATTAAATATCTAAACATAACAGTGGAGGAAGTTTGGGCTTTTGAGAACTGGCTGGAGTTTAGGGAGAAAGGCTTGATGGAATGAGACTGTGAAGCTGGTTTTGCTTCCATGGAAGCCACTTTTCCTGCTCTTGCATGGGGTGCATGCACTTGTATGCGTGTGTGTTTGTGTGTGTGTGTGCGCATGTGTATATGCTTTTGTGTGTACTTACGCATACAAGGTTGCTCATTTACTCTGTATTACTGTGATTTTGTGTTGCTTTCTAAAACCTTTCAACATCCAGATCAGCTCTTTTGGATTATCAGAAATCAGGATTCAGAATATAACACATAGCTTTCAGTGATATTCAGAGAGACTAATCTCCAGATAAAATGTTGGAATTCTCCTGATGTATTCAAACTGTCATGTGTAGTTACTGGCCTTTTTGGGTTAATCTAACTCTATTTTATTCATAGGCTATTCTAAAAATACAATCAAAGGACACCTACTGGCTACAAGCGACTTTGCTCATGTCTAATAGGGCTGCAAAGAATGGTTTGAATTTAGTGCAGATGCAAGAAAATATGTGCTGTCATCAAGAGCCTATCACACTTTCAACTTATGAAATATCTTGACTGGAGTCTGGCCAGAATGGGTATGAGGTAGGAGCTTTGGTGAGGATGAAAGTATTGGGTCAGATGAAGTAAGGACCTGAGGAGACTAAGGGGACTGGAAAGCGAACAGAATAGGACACTGTTATTTTTGGCTCAATAAGTAGAAAAATATTACCATGCTTGTCTCTTCTTCCAGATTTTGACTTCGTTTAGTCTTCATTTAGGGTTGTACACAAGCATGCATGCACATGTGCTCACACACAGACACATAGACACATAGACACATAGACACACAGAGACACAGACACACACAGACACACACACACACAGACACACACACACACAGACACACACACACACACACACACACACACACACACACTTTGTTCTGGCAGCCACAGAGGTCTGCTTAGGGGAAGGACTAGGGTTCTCTGGTTCTGAATGTGAAAAGGAAATGAATGCTTCACTGTTGTTGCTGCGCTGGGGAATTTTCTGGGGAAACATTTCCGTTCCTTCATTGAAATCTGCTCTGTGCTGGGGACTAAGAGAATGATCATTTTCTAGGTATAAAGCACAAGCCCGCAGCAGCAGCTCAGTTATACTTTATCACCCTAGAGCATATAAACAATTTGATTTGGAAAGCCAGTTAAGTTCTTCCTTTGCATTCCATCTTTTTGGCTGTATAAACTGTTGTGTCATTTTTCTCTGAGAGAAGATGAAAGCAATGCGTTTTTAGTCAGGGAGTAATATGTTTTCAGCCTTATCTGAAGAAACTACATTTTGCACTATAGTGATTAGCTTAGAGGTGTTGTAATATGTCAAAACTCCAAAGACAGACTCCTATGTAAAATAGGAGGAAAACTTAACAAACAAACAATGCTGTAAAAACCAAGGCATGGTGTAGTGCAGTAGTTTCCAACTTGATTGAACTTCAGAAACTTCTGGAAGGCTTATCAGAACACAGATTGTTTTGTATCTGGGGCAAGGTCCTTGAATTTGCATTTCTACCAGGTTTCCAGGGGCTGCTTCTGCTGTTGCCTTCGGTCAGAGAACTCTGTTTGAGAACTACTGACTTGGTGAAGTTGACCTAATGACTGTGAATTTGGCCTCCACTGTCCCAGTTATTTGACTTCAGGCAAGTTCTTAATAGGGTGGTGCTTGGGAGTTTGATGTCCCAGAGCATCACCAGGGAGTTTGATGTCCCAGATCCTGGTCCCATTAGACCTACTGAGCTAACATTTGTATTTTAACGATATCCCCAAATCTTTTGTATCCATATTAAATTTTGTAAGTAGCAACTCAATCTCACTGGTCCTCATTTCCTCTTCTGTAGAATGGGAATAGTATTTATTTCCCAGGGGGGTTGTTAAGTCAAATGCATGTCAAGGGCTTAGCAGCAGGGCCTGGCATAAAACGTGTATTCAGTCAGCGCTGCCAGTCAGTTATTAAGCAGATTCTGAGTGGGAAAGCAAAACATTTCTTTCCTGACAGTTGTGTGTTAGTTAAAGGCTAAAATTGTGTATTTCTACTCTAGTCCCACTTTTTAAATATTTCTGTTGCTTGGGTGGGCTTCTAGCTCCTTGGAAATACAAATGTTAATTGACTGTGGTGGGACTGAGGGCAATAGGGTTTCTTATTGTGCTCACTCTTATTATGTGTGCCTTCAGTGAAGGTATCTTCAATTATCTTCGGGAGGTATAGAAAGAAAAATTGACATTGACAAGAAGGACATGTGTCTTGTACTTTGCACAGAGCTGCAGGAGATCTTGAAGTCAGTTAGATTTTATTAGGGTATGAACACCGAAAAGACTTGGAAATTGGCAGTAAATGCCTCCTTCCATTTTTCCCATTCTTTCTAATTTGGTTCTGATTTTTTTTTTCAGAATTATTTTCCCCAACGTGGTACAGAAAATGTTGGTGTGCCTCAAGAATCTTTCTGCAGAAGCAATCATTTCAGTTTTTCCTGAGGCAGCTCAGTACTCTGACTTCTGAGGACCTACCCTGAGTTCAGCGGTGGGTCTTGAATGCTTTCCATTTGTCCCTAGGATCTGGTTCCAAATAGCGGAAGCTGCACCTTGGAGTTATGAGGAGCCCCTGGGCCTGCAACTTGTGGGCTTGGTGTTTTGTCTGGGAGACATTATGCAACCTTAGAAAAGTCCTTACTTTCTCTGAATTCCAGTTTCCTCATCTTTAAATGGAAATCTTCATATTTTTTCCTGCTTATCTATCCAGGTTTTTGTTGAGAGCAAATAAAATATATAGATGCATTGAATAACAATAGCATTGCTTTCTACTCATCATTTGGGCAGAAGCCTGAGTGGGACAGTGGGGCTGGCCTCAGAGTACAGTGGGGTACAGTGATACCAGTGGTCTATCCATCTAAACTCAGATTGAGGAGGTCTTTTTGACAGTGACCCATAAGTGCCAGGTCTATCTGCTCAAGAGGCAAGTCTTTCTAGTTTCTGAAGTCTTGGGACTGACAGCCTCCTTTCAATGGCCAGTGGGCGAACCATGGCTGAGGGAGCCCCAGGCAGTGACAGCTATGGCCAGCCTTGCAGAGAGCAGAAGCTGATTGCTTCACAGGATGAGCAGCAACATTGATCTAATCTCACCTTGGGTGACAGGTTTGTTACCTACCAAGCCTTGGTTGCACCCTGAATGCCATCGCAGGTTATCCTATAAGGAGGCCTGTAAAAGGTTAAAGAAAATGCTATACTTAATTTTAATCTATGCCTTGGGCCTTACCTCAAATCATCCTTTTCTATCTAATGTCCCCAACAGATGCCTTGGATTATCAGAGGATTGATGGATTCTCTTACCAGGAAACTCTTGGTTGACGTTTAGAGACATAAGCCAATAGCAGCATTGGGCTGTGGTTCTGCCTTCATCTCTGCATGGCCTCCAGGCTTGCTCCTGGCTTTCGCTGCAAGTTCTTCTCTTTGACTTTCATTCCCTTGGCTCAGTCCACCTCTTTGGATTAAAAAAATCAGGTTTCTTTCTTTCTTGCCTCTGCTCTGTATTGGTGACTGTCTCTTTTGCTCCTTTGCTGATTTAAATTCCCAGGATCAAGCTCTTTATCTGTGATCTTAATGTTTTCCTAACCTCCTGTGCTGCATATACTAGAAAAACAAAAATCTGCTTGAAAAACTTTCCTCATAATTTGTTTTTTGTCTACTGTGTTGGTCCTGCTTGTGTACTGTGCTGGGGTTCAGTGCTGAGTGGGAGTAGATCAGTCCAGAGGTGCTGTGTCCCACCCTCACCAAATCTTGTACAGAGATGGCCTTTCCCTATTGTGGTAGGGCACAGGGAATTATTCGTGGAAGTTCTAGATGGTTTGAAGTCACCTAATGCCTAGTAATAAATCACTTTGTTGGAATTAGCTAGAGTGATTTCTGTTGACTGCAGCTGAATCCTAATACCCTGACTGGACACTTGCCATTCTCACTGAATAATGTAAGTGGCTGCATTCCCTAACCGTGTTGTTGGCCAGCCTGACAATTACGCTGTTAGAGTCATGGTACCTGATATCCCAGTCTGACAGGGTCTTCCTTATCCCTTATTTCCTGGCACACAGATTGGCACAAAAATTGATGCTACCACTGCCAGCCATCCCGTGTGCTGTGACTTGAACATTAAAAAATGCTGCTAAACTAGAATTGGTTAAGTTGGGAGGTAGAAGGATGGGGTATGAGTGAATTTGTATAGCTTCATGGCCTGATCTTGTGATGTCGCACATGTGTTGGTGCTGAAGGCTAATCAGAAATTCTTCCCACCTTCTATCTTGAGTGAGAAGTGCACCTTTCCTTTTAAAAACTGCTGTTGTTATGATCTTGGAGATGTTAATACATAGAATATTTTAGGTAATCATTTTGGAGGAATTGAACCTGTGTGCAGAAGATAAGAAACACTTTATAAGTTAAGTGATATTATAGGAATCAGGAATATCAAGGAATATCCAGAGTCATACTGAACACCCTGATTTATCTTTAGAGTTGGGGATTTTTCTGGTGAGCTCTGTGCCACTGGTTTTCCCTGAGTACATCTCAGAGTCAACAGCTAGACCTAGTTTTCACTCACTACAAATGCTCAGGGCCAGCGGCTGCTTGAAGTTACTGAGATTTCCTGCTACTTGCATGGGAGAAATGGTAGTTGTAAGGCTGGTATAGATTTTATCCTTGGGATGTGTGGTAGACATCTATAATCTGCATATTCCCAGATGGGCTTTTCTTCTCCATTACTATACCTGTATGAAGGATACAGAGCATCCCAAAAGAGTTTGGGTGTCCATCAGAGTCTGAGTGATGGGAAAGGGTGTCTGTGATGATGATAGGTCTTGGTTAAGGAAGGAGTTTTATATATGTAACACACACACACACACACACACACACACACACACACACACACACACACGTTCCTTTCCAAACACAATTACTCTTTTTCCTTTGACCACAATCCTTTCCTGGAAACTCTCTCATAAAGCAGTCACATTTCCTCATAAGAACAGTGTCATAATTGGGCATTGCAAACCTGACCAAGAACTTACCGTTAAATAAACCATAGAGGTGACAAAAATATGTCATAAAAGCATAGATACAACAGCTATAAACCTTTGCAATAATTTTAAAGACTAAAATCCTGCTCTGTCATTCATAGGCTTGAATATCCTGTACACATTGATTATATGAGAAATCTCAATGAACTATAAAGTCTATATAGCAGAAAAAGTACCAATGTAGTGCGTCATAAATTTGACCTAAAGTTAATATTCTACCTATAATAAACATTAAATATTTAATTAAGAATAATTTTTGGTGCCTTTTAACTTTTAACTTTGGTGCTTTTTAACTTTGTTTTTTTTTTTTGCAGAACCAGGGATTGAACTTGGCCCCTGTGTTTGCCAGGGAAGCACTTATTCCACTGAGCCATCTCCCCAGCCCCTGAGGAGGGCATTTAAATAACATTTGAGAAGTCTAGATTCCTAAAAAGAGACATCAAAAAAAGACAACTACATGCTTTTGTTTTATCTCAGTGAACTTCCCATTAATCCATAGAGGCATTATAGACAATATGCCAGTGACCTTACACAATAGCCCACAAGAACAGTTATTCTCACTAGATAATATGTTCAAACTACTGAATTGGGAAATCGGGATATATAGGTTTGTTCTGTGGATGACCAAAGAGATGAGGACTAGGAATTGTATTGGTATAATTTTAATTTTTTAAAGTTTTTATTCATTTATTTATCTGGTACAGGGTCTTGCTATACAAGTCAGACTCATAGTTATCTTCTTGTCTCAGCTCCCCCTAGCACTGGGATTACAGGCATGTGACACTAGCCTTGATTTCAGGGGCTGGGACAGCATGTGGTACTGGGGATCAAACCTGGGTCCTTGTGCTTGCCAGTCAGGGGCTTAGACTGCTGAGCTATGGGCCCAGCCCATATCAGTATAGTTTTAGACTTCAGCTTAGTATAAGTGGCATTATATCTTCCTTCAACAATACATTTTATGTTTATCAAGTGACTTAGTGCTTAATATCATAGAAAGCATGTGTACACCCCCAGAAGCATAGGAGGTTCTTCAGCTTCCCTTTAGAAGAGTAAATTCAAAATACTGCAACAGCTTGGACACTATTTTCTTCAGAAAGCAAAATTTAAAAATAATTACAGAAAATACCATGTTGATTCATTTCTTTTAAATATAATTTTGAGTACATGTTGCAGCAATACTGTGCTTTCTGGTTTACTGCCTCTAGTGCTTAAATAAGTGGCCCTGATTGGTGCTCTGTGAATATTCCTTGAAAGAAGAAAGAGATGGAAAAGAAGGAGGAGGATGAACTGCAGAAGTATGAATTTTAATGACCTTGGGTTTCCAGGATAAACACTGTACCTTGCTTTCAGAAAGAATGCCTCGGACAGGTGAGGAAAATTGGAAACCAAAGAGTGGTTGGAAGAGTTCCATGTAGAAAAATAAGCAATAAAAGTCTGCAAAGTGTATACACAGGAAATCTGTGTGGTGCAGTCTAGGCTCAGGCAGTTTAAGGAAGTATTCAAGGGACTAGGAAAGATGTTCATCTTCCGTCTCTGCCTTCTCATTCATTCTCCCCAGGTCTTCTTTCTCATCACTCAACTTCCACACATTTCATCTTGAAACTTGAAATCCACAGCCCTTAGGCCAGTCTTCCAGCCCACTTGCCATCTCAGCCCCAAAACCTCATATTTGGATCTCAGGCTGGTTGTATCTGTTTGACTTTTGCAACAGCACCGCAAAGTCACGTCATTCAAAACTAAATTTATTATCCTTTCTCACTTCAACTTAAATATCTTCCTACTCTTGCTTTCTTGGTGAAAGGCTAAAATCTTCACTCCTTAGACTTCCTTGTGTATAAGAAATATACATCTGAGCAAGTGTGGGTCCTTGTCATCAGTGCCATCCTGTGCTAGTATTCTGGGGAGAGGAATTCAGTGCCCAGCATCTTTTCTAGAAGCCATCTCCTAAGAGCTGTATGTATTAGAAGTCATGCACTTTTGGACAAAAACATTTACTCTTTCTACTAGTGGTGCTTTCAATGCATCTAAAGGACAGATGTTATGGTAAAAGGTTATCTCTGGGGAGGTTGCCAGAAGAAAGATGTAGGATACTTCCTAGAATAGAGTTTTCAATGCAAAACCAGGACAGGCTCAAATAAACTGGAAAATTGCCACTGCAGACAAGAGTGTGTTCAAAATGACAGTTATAGGAAGCATCATAATAAAACCTATGTGTAGTGTGTAGAAAATGTATGGGCAAGGGTCAACATTTTAGGGCCATTTCAACACATCACAATATTATCTCTGCATTAATTTGTTTAGACAATGACAGTCAGTGCATTTATAATGTTGTAGTATTCAAAATAATTTTCATTAGAAGGTATGTGAAAATATTTATTGTTGACTCCTTGAGATACTTACCTATATCCAGATAACTAATGTAAAGTAACACAATCTATAACTAATTGTGTTTCCAGTTTCATGTTTAAGAATATCCTATAGAGGGAGAAACATATTGAACTAATGTGTAGATATTGGTTTGATGAAGTGTAACCATGTAATGAGATATTTGAAAATATTAACATTCCAAAGACATAGTCAAGCAAATATTCCATTCACTACAATGGACATTTTGAATTACTTAAAAATAGTTAGATTTTATGGTCAATTGGCTCTAACTGTGTTACTGGTAATAAATTGTAAATCTTAATGTATCACCTTTTAAGATCATCAGGGATGATATTTTAAGGCAAAGAGAAAATGTAAGAATTTGTACACCATTCTATTCATTGTAATTGTTATTAATAAATTAGCAAAGAAGGGGGAGCAAAGGATGAATTGCTGGAATTCATTAAATTGAAGATAATTCTCTTTGTGCTTCATCCAATTATTTCTAAGATAAAGTGCTTGGAGGAGACAGTAACATCCAAAGCCAAGACATAAAAGCGGGGAAAAAAAGTCACTAGTGGGACGTCATAGTAGTGGCTGTTTTCCAGAAATTACAATCCTAGTTAGACTCAGTGAAAATGAAACTGGAGCAATTTCCCAGAAAGCTCACTTCGTGTCTTCATCGTTAAGTGTAGAGACAGACTGCCTGGGTTCTTGTCATTTGTGGAACCTTTTGAAAATTAACTATCCCTATCAACCCTGAATTTTTCCCAGTATAAAATTAAAATAAAGGAGGTATATCTTTTGCAGCTGGCAGGAGATAATGAATACAAAACTGTTAAAGTGCCTGGAAAAGTATGAGTTGATATTACTTTATGCATTACGTATAGTAAGCTTAATATGATAAATAACATAGCTATTATTATCAATATACTTATGTATTACTTTAATCAGCTTGGGCTACTATAGTGAAGTACCATGGACTGGCTAGACTAAACAAGAGATGTTTATTCCTTACAGTTCTAAAGGCAGGGAATTCCTACTTTCTTACTGGGGGATTAGGACTTCAGTATATGAATTTAGGAGGGACACAACATTGTGAAATTATTTTGGGATTTATCAGTGATGAGAGCTCCAACAGAATGAAAAAGCATCTGGTATCAATGTCAGAATAGCTGCCAGTGTTTTTGCCATTCCCTTACTGCAAGTATTACTTGAATCTGATGATTTGAAGGATCACACATTATAAAAATGGGTTAAATGTGTCACGGAATGATTAAAGAGACACCCTTGGGCACATATCACTATTTGGGAAATTGTTTTTTTCTCATAGATGCATTCATTGTGCTTTAACAGTGGAAGATTACTGTTCATTAGCTTAAAAGACACTGTATGTTAGACAGGCTGGTGGAACAGGCTTGTAGTCCCAGAACTTGGAAAGCTGAGGCAGGAGGATCACTGTGAGTTTGGGGCCAGCCTGGGCTACAGAGTGAGTTCAAAGCTAGCTTAACTATATAGCAAGAGCCTGTCTTAAAAAAATTAAAGAAAAAAAGTGCCATATGTGTTGGAGAGCCAAAGGCAGAGAGCTCCAGGATGGTCTTGTGCTACATAAGAAAAAAGCAAGATCTTCGCAAGTTGCACATTCTTGGTGAAATGTGAGCAGTTCTTTAAAAAGTTAATGACAGATATAAATTAAAGAGATCTCATTTCAAATTAGCAGCTGATTACCATTAACAATAGAAACCTAAACAGGGCTCTGGGTCACTAAGTTACTAGTAGGATCTTTGTAGACATGTGTTAGCTTCAGTTGGTGATTAATAATGGAGTCAAAGAAGTAGTAAAGTGAATTAATATTTGGTAAATATAGGACATTTTGGTACTAAAAGAGCTCAGTGTGTGTTTAATGACAGGGATGAAGAACAAGTTGATCTGAGGAGAGTTTGATTTAGGCAGGCATGATTATCTGTTTGAAGAACTGGAGAAAGGGGCTGGGGAGATAGCTCAGTGGAATAAGCACCTGCTGAGGCAAGTGCAGGGACAAAGGGGAGGGGGTGGAGTGGAGGGGTTGGGGGTGGGCGTGGGGTTGGGTTCAATCCTGGGCACCGCATGCTGCACAGGCCCACCCCCTGGCAAGCTGAGCTGGCCACTGAGACTGGTGGTAGTGCATGCTGGGAGGCTGGAAACAGGAGAATCACTCCAAGTCTGACCTGCATGGTGAGACCCTGTACCAAAATCATAAAACAAAGCAAAACAAAACAAAACAGTTTTGAAAAGTTATCTTTCTTTCTAGATTTATTTATTGATTGTTTATTATTTTGTTTTACTGAGACAAGATCCCAACTGTAGTTCAGGCTGGCCTCACTAGGTAGCCTTGGCTGGCCTCAAACTAGCAGAGATGTTTCTGCCTCAGCCTCCTGAATGCTGAGATTATGGGCATGCCCCACCATGCCTTGCACCCTTCTGACTTTAGATCTGATAATTTCTGAAAGGTCAAAGGAAGATAGTACCACACTAAGCAATGTTTTCCAGTTGTTAAGCTTAAAAGCATATTATTAATTTATAATATAGTGAATTGTTTTTCTCACAAAATCATTGGAGAAAGCAGAAAACACTCGCATCAGTGAGTGTTTTCTGAATGAATGCAGGAGTGGTGAAGGGCGCAGACAGGGAGTCTTTTGGGTGAGTCCTGAGGTTTACAATGATGCAGTATTTAGAAGAAGAGGGAAGGAAGTCGAGTTGACAATGACCTCAAATGGAGAAGCTTGTGCCTGCAGGGAAGGCTGGAAACAAATGTGGCAGGGCGTGCACGGGGACCCAAGCTCTCCTGGGGTCCTCACGGTGAATCCTGGGGAGGGTGGGGAGGAGACATTATTCCCTGTTGATCAAATTTAACATCAAATGCAGACTGATTTGCTTTACCTTTAGCCCCTTTTTTCTCAACTTCGAATGGCGGCTGTTTTTCTGTCAGACACAAGCTTCACTTAATGACTGTGTAGTTTATTACCCAATAGGTCACATCCTGTATATTTTAAGAAAAAACACCTCAGAGACTGTGACTTGGTGGAAGGAGATGACATGTGTCACTGCTGTTATTTTCACCACAGCCTGGTGGAAAAACTAATTACCTTTTCATCTGGGCAAATTCAGAGGTCAGTTTACCACTAGTATATCACTACATGACAGGGAACATGGGTAATTAGGTGGGATGCGTAACCTGGATATTCCATGGATCTCATTACATCTTATTTAGAAAGGCTATAATTTGATTGGTGGAAAATTAAGGCATCTTCTCATGGGTCATTTTATCTTTCTGCAATAATAATTCTTGGCTTGATTAAAAATTGATCCAGTGTCTTCAAGTGAATTTATTATTGCTGCAATCTATCACCCCCAGACAGATAATCTGGTTCCCATCTTTATCTGATTTGAAAAATCTGTCACTTATTATGTGTTGTTTTTTTTCCCAATCATTTAAACTGGGCAGGCATCTGTAACCCCAGGTTTCCTGGACCAGAGCTTGCAGCATGGGTGGATGCGTCCTTCTATGGTAAGGGATTGGATAATCTGTCAATTTTAATAAATCGATCTTGAATTGGTCTAAGGCAACATTTTTAGCTGTTAAAATAATCAAACTCCATTCTGAGGAGTGAGAACAATTGAATGGTGGTGTGAGGAGATTTGCTTCCCTCTCCTTTTGTTGAACCAGAGGACTTTCATTCTTTTATAGATTCCAAGACTGCAGACTCTGAACCTCAGAGAATCAACCCACATATGTTTAATGACCCTAAAGAAATGATACCAGATCAGTCCATAGGCAGAAAAAAAACGTTTTGAGTTAATTCAGGCATTTGAAGAGATGTAATAAATTTAATTCCATACATTTTATAGGTTCTTTGAACTCTCAGCACTAGTCCAAAGGGCAGATATAATGTTCACAAACATCAAGTGTACTTTTTGGTTTTCCCTTTATTAATAGCCATATTTTATTAAGTGTTTACAACATACAGGTAAAAATCTCCTTATTTCACGTGCATTAGTTTACTTAGGCACCATAGCAGCTCAGTGGGGAGGATTTAGGCATAGAAAGCCAAGCGATTTCCTGAGGCCACACGGTGGGCAAGTGGCACCACCAGGGTCGGATCTGCGGCAGGCTGACTCTGGAGCAAGCCCAGTGCTAGACTACTGGGCACCTGGAATCCCTAGAATGAGAATAGATAAAAGGGAGCATAGAGATAGCCACTTCAACTGGAGCAATTCATAGATGCCTGTCAGGGGTTATTATAACTTGGGCATCATTCTTGGGCCCTTGAGAGGTATAAGAAGGAATGCGTCAAGATTTTTTCATGAATATAATAAGCCAAAAGAAAATTAAATAACAGAAATTATAAAAGAGAAGAGTGCAGTGCCATCCTATGAGAGACAAAGGTTGGGCTGCCTGACTCAGAAGAACATCAACAACCGAAGCCTGGCAATCCTGGAATGTTTCATGAAGGAAAGAGGTTTGTACTGGATCTTGGCAAAAATTCTCTGACTAAATTTCATTCAGACTCCTAAAACTTTTCCTAGATGCGACTATACACTTCCTCATGACATCTGGTTTTAGCAAGAGTCCTGATAAGTTAGTTCTGCCAGAAATCCCGTGCTAAATATCTGATCATCCTGATGGTGTTCCTTATTTTCCACAACTCTTGGATAATTGTTGACATACTGGCCTGTTCACAGGAAGAATTCTGATAGGTGGGTTTAGCTACTATCCCTCTCGGTATAACCTTCATCTTTCCCCTTTGTAATTTTCCATCCACCAATCCCACACTGTTCCATGGCAATCACCTCTCACCATGCTATATGCTGAATTGAGCCCCACTTATTTATTTGTTTGTTTATTTATTTATTTTACTGAGGTGTCTTTCTTCCTATTGCAATAGTTTTGAATGGGATACCTATCTATCTATATATTACCACTTTAATTGTGGTTGATAGTCTTGAAGAGCAATTACAATCTGGAGAGACAGAAAGAAGACTCATGGGCTTCTAGATGGGAGGACTGGTGTAAAAATAGGGAGATACAAACAGGAGAGATGACTTGGGAACAAATACCTGGGGCAGAAGACCTGGGAAAGGCTGGTAGGTCACTTGGGGCCAGATGTGGGAACCTTGAGCACTAAGAAGGAGAGTGAGTATGCCCAGGACACCAAGGCAACACTGGAGGATTTGCTATGAAAGGGGAGTGCTAGCCAAGATTTTGTGGGGGGAACTTGGTCATGGAACAGATGTAGAATGGAGGCTGGCGATTTCGGGGTCCATTCACTTGAGCATGCTCTGGGGAGAGAAGAAGCTGATGTGGTTTGAATTCACACCACGGCCTGTGAAGCTAATGCTCTGTGTTCTGCTGCAGTTCCCTCACTGGTCAACCACCTGTCTTTTATCTGTTACCACTGGTTCCACAAGCTTCGTCAGTTCTGCTGTATCTGGAAATCTCCTTATGATTTTGACTTCATGACTAGGTATTCCTTTGGTTGGCTTTGGCCTCTACAGAACCTGCCTCCATCTGTTACCCTTGTTTATTTTCGATTTATGACTCACAGCCCTGGCTGCCTTGGAGTTTATCAATCCCAACAGGAGCCAGGGAGATCCATGAGGAGGTAATTACCATAAAAATAGAAGATAAAGTGTCAGGTATTGACAGAGAAACCTTACAGGAAGGACAGTTGCCATAGGGAAGAAGCTGTATAGTAACAAATTTGGGTCACTTTTCGGATCCTAGATACATGGATTTGTCTAAAATTAGCGTTTATTTTCATCTGAATCATAACATTTGTTTAAGTAAAGCAATCAAAACAGGTGTTTCATTCATTCACACATTCAATAAATCTTTATTGAGGGTCTAGATTACAATAGTATGAACTCTATATCTTTGTTTTGCTAGGCAATTGGGAGAAACCCTGTGGGCAACAAGTTTATATCATGTTTTCAAACATTCATGCAATCCTGAGGTTACATCTGTTGATAGGTCCATTTATTCCATTTTTTCAAGGGAAGAAAATAAAGCTTGGAGGGCTATTTGCCCAGAGTCCCACCTACCCATAACAAGTGGTGATTGGGAGTTAAACCTGGGCTTCCTGACCCTCAGAACAGTGCTTCCCCTGAGCATAGTGGCTTATGGCACTGTGCAGCCTGAGAAGGGCGAGGCTTTCGTATTAGTGAGTTGATGAGGCCTGGGGCAGTAGACTGGGAGCAAAGCAGGCTGTGCCCAGGACACTAGCAAGCTCTTGGTTGGTCACAGTGGAGATGTGCAATGAAGGCAGCGAGTTTGGCCTTGAGTTTGTGGGTTAGGCTCATTGTATGACATGTGAAGGACAACTGTGAAGAGACCAGGGGTGTGGCTGCTGGGAGTTATGCATGGCTGGCACTCGGATCAACTCCACCCCTTACCTGCTGGTCAAGTATGGCTTCCCAATTGCTGTGGAGCATGGAGGTGCCAGCTCGGGTTCAGTGCTGGATTTGGAGTGGCCAAGGGCCCTGGTTACAAGATTGGGCACAGAGAGGCTTTGCTCTTCTTCCTCGTTTCTTACTGCTGTGTGCATCAGCTGGAGACACTTCATTTGCATTGTTTGATGACTCCCTCTCATAAAGGGAAGTTTCTGTTGTTTTTGGTCCCATGGATTTCCTGGCAAGTTTCTTGATTATAACCTGATGTATTTACTAGGCCACACTTTTACTAGTATTTTTTTTTTTTTTTTTTTGGTAGAACCAGGGATTGAACTCAGGCCCTTGTGCTTGCCAGGGAAGCACTTGTTCCACTGAGCCATCTCCCCAGCCCCTAGGCCACACTTTTAAGGGCAGTAAATGTTATGGCTTGTGAAGTTCAGAGCTGGATTTTGGAGCTCCCAAGAAATCCTGGGAAGCACATTGTTGCTTGAGTGACTTCTCTTTCTGTTCTTTTTGTATCTGCTTTCTAAGATCCTTCAAGTTGCACAGCAAACACTGTTTTCCAAGCTGTGCGACAGCCCATATGGATGTCAGTAATAATACTTGCCACGTGTTTCCTGCTTTTGCTTCCCAAAGCACTTTCTCACCAAGTAGCTGATGGAGTGCTGTTAGGATCTCCGTTAGATAGATGGAGACATTTATATTTGCATTTGCGCTGCACAATGAGGGAACTGAACTCTAATGAGATCATAGAACTACATCTTAGGCTAGACTCCCCAAATTGAGTCTTAGGCTCCTGTGCAGAGTGTGTGCTTTCTTCATGGACTTTCACTGGGGCTTTTGAAACTTGGGAACTTAATGGGGTGAACTGAGGTGGTGAGGGAGGCTTTCTCTCATCCATCCAAATGAGCTTCTCAGGAAGGCTGAAGATGATAATGACAAGTCCCTCTACGTTGTGCCCATTCGGCAGTCTCCCGTGTAGCTCCCAGCATTTTTACAGAATTCATTAAAAACCAACATGAGCCCCAAGTGACCTAACATGCCAATCACTAATCTAAGGAAACAGGACTGAATTACTTGTACCTGAAAAAAAAGCCTTTCACAAAACAAAGAGTGTATCCCCTGCTTTCACCTAAGCCCAGCCGTTACACTCCACGGCGACAGTTATTATAAATGGCTATATTCCTACAGCAACCCTGGAGAAAGAATGAAAGAAAATTGTGCAACCAATTTAATGAGGTGTGTGTGTAAGAGGGATGGTTAACAATTTGTCTTTAACAATCTTGTTATATGGCAAGAGGCTCTGAGGGGAAAGAGAGAAAGAAAGAGACCTGGAGTCAATGCTCTATTTTCTAACAATCCTCAAGAGAAAGGAGATAAAGACCAGGAGAATTCACTGAGCAAATGTTTTCTCTCTGGCAACAAATGCAGGTGCCGTGCCTGCAGAACCACTAGCAATGTGAACCGAGAAGGGTTATAAATCTGGATTTAACAAAGGTTTCACCCCAGCAGTAATAGAGTTAGAGGGTGAAAGGCTGCATCTTGTTCAGCCTTCTCTGGAATCATTTCCTATAACACTGGAGAGTAATTTTGTGGCATTTCAGGAAGCTCAAATGAATGAAGAGAAATACACATTTGGTACTTGAACCACTGTTACCAAGGTGGGCAATTGGAATTCTACTCATGTATCTAGTAAATCTCAAATGAAAAGGCAGAAAACCATTTTAATTACAACATCTAGTGCCTCTGGACATAAGAACGTTTGTGTTCCTAGTGGTGAGGCCAGGTGTAGAATGGTATATAATTGGGCTTTTCTGAAAGGAGAGTCACTCTCACCAGGGACTCACCTTGGGCTGTGTTACGGTTTGTGTCTGGCTGTCTTCCCAAAGCATCACACAGTCATGGGGCGGACTTCTAGACCTTTGTGATTAATTCCTGATCCAGTGCTGGGATTGTGGGTGGGTGTTACACCTGGCCTGGGGTGGATGGCCCGAGTGCAACACAAGGGAGACGGACCTCTTCTCTGTTGCCATTCTTGCTGCTACTTCTCCCATTCGCCCTCTGCTCTTTGCCACCACCATGAATGATCACTCTCTACCCTGTGCCACTCTGCCTTGGAGCCAACTGAGTATGGACTGAAACCTACACCAACTGTGAGCTAAATAAACTGTTCCTTCCTTCATTTTGGGTATCAGGTATTTTGTCCCAGCAACAAGAGAAGAGTAACTGAGACAGTCTGTGTTCTGGGGCCCGAGTCCCACACTGTCCTTGATGCGTTGTGCCTCTCCCCTTCATCATGTAAATTCATCAGATTCTAATGGGCTATTAATTTATTTAATTCAGACACTAAATACTTGTTGAGTAACTACCGCATTCCTGGCCTTGTCCTAGTTTCAGAGTGGCTTAGATGTCACAGCACTGTTTTTCTTAGCTCAGATCTTTGGCTCCCAGTGACACTTGTAACAGCATCAATGAAGTTACTTGGGGAAATTCTTCCTCCACATCTTCATAATTACCATTGCTTTCCCAAGCCACTGTTTTGTTTGGTTTTTTGAGACAGGACCCCTCAGATAGTTCAGGCTGGCTTTGAACTTGTACACCATCCTGCCTCGAGCTCTAAAGATTACAGGCATGGGCCACCAAGCCTGACAAGGCCACTTCTAATATTAGTAACATTATGATATATCATCAATGCCCAGGTGCTACAAAAGGCACTGTTATTATATGCAACTCTTCCATGAAGAAAACATAATCAAGGGCTGGGGAGATAGCTCGGTGGTCTTAGTGCCTGCCTGGTAAGTGCAAGGACCTGGGTTTTATTTTTTTTGGGGGGGACATGCAGTGCTAGCCCCCAAACCGGGCATGGTAGCACACCCCATGTGCTGGGGAGGCTGAGACAGAAAGAGCACTATGAGTTCGAGCCTTGTAGTGAGACTCTGCACCAAATAAACAGATGGATCAAAAAAAGAAGAAAGAAGAAAAGAAAACATATTCAAGATGAGATACCTAATAAACAGCAATTGAGGCTGGGCATAGTGGCACCTGCCTGTAATCCCAGCTCTTGGGAGTCTGAAAACAGGTGGATCACTACAAGTCTGATCTACGCAGTGAGACTCTGAACACCCTGTAGTCCCTTCCCTAAAATACAAGAAAAAAGAATTATTACAGTAAAAGATACCGTACCATTAATGTCCCTCAGAATCTTCCCCGTCACTTCCAGCACACTTATCCCATTGTTCTTGTCATTTGCTGAAGTAATTCTGGAAAAATTCAGTAATTTAGAAATTCAGTGGAAAAAAAAATTAGAAACAATATAGAATTTCACTAAATAATAGGAATTGAACAATAATTACTATTTTGCAAATTGTTTTCTTCAAATTTGTTATTTTTTTTTTGTACGGGGTCTCACCATGCAGCCCACATTCACAGCAGTCCTCCTGCTTTCTGCCTCCCTAGTGCTGGGATTACAGGCGCGCGTCACCACGCCCGGACTCCATTGCCAGCTCAGCACACCCGAGGGTGGGGCCAGCACGGCATGCGGAAGCAGGGATCGAACCCTCATCCCTGTGCTTACCTAAGTAAGCGCTTAGTCCGCTGAGCTATACCCCTGGCCCTGTTTTCTTCAAATTTGTTGTTCAGATTGCCAGATATAAGCATGAAAAATTGGTCAAAAATGGTTAAAAAATTAAAAATAAAAGAATGAAGCCTTTTCTTTCAATAGAGCTATTTTGTATACATACATAAACATGTCTTTCCCCCTTCCTTCTTTTTTCTTTTGTCTTTCCTCCTATCCAGATCTTATTTATTTATTTTTGGTGGAACTGGGGATTGAACTCAAGCCCTTGAGCTTTCTAGGGAAGTGCTTATTCCATTGAACCATCTCCCTGGTCCCATCCAAGTTTTTCCTTCTCATTGAACAGACTCTTTCCCTTTCACAGTGGCTACTGAGCCATTCATGCTTTATTTACTCTTTTAGGTTCTTACACTAGTGAGAAATATGATGTTCACACACGCGGGATTGATTTATTTCACTTATGAATGTGGTCTCTAGTTTCATCCATTAACCTATAAAAACCTTGAGTTTATCATTTTTATAGCTAAGTAATACTCCATTGTGTAAAAATATCATGTGTTTTTTTAATCCATTCTTCAGGTGATGGACATTTGGGTTGTTTCCAAGATTTAGCTATGACAAAGTGTGTTGCTATACACAAGGGTGCACATACGTTGCTGCAGTATGATAATTTCAGTTCTTTTAGAAAAACACCTAGGAGAGAAACAGCTAGCTTGAGTGGGACTCCAATACTAGCCTTTTTCTTTTTTTTTGTGATACTTGGGATTGAACTCAGGACCTTGCACTTGCCAGGCAAGTACTTATTCCACTGAGCCACCTCCCCAACCCCTAATCCTAGCCTTTTGAGGAATCTCTACACTGATTTGCACAGTGATTGTACCAGTCTATGCTCCACTCAACAGTGGAGAAGGGTTCCTTTTGTCCTCCAGCCCCTCCAGCATTTGTGGTTGGCTGACTTCTTGATGATAGCTATTCTTTCTGGGGTGAGATGGAATCTCAGTGTTGTTTTAATTTCCATTTCTCGAACGACCAATGCTGTTGAACATTTTTTTTTCATATATTTCTTTGCCATTTATATTTCTTCACCTGAGAAGTATATATTCATCTCAGATGCCCAAGTTTGGACTGGATCTTTGAATTTTGGGTGTCTAATTTAAAAAAAAAAATCTTTATGTGTTTTAGATAGAAGTCCTTTGTCTGAGGGACAGTTGACTAATTATTTTTCCCATTCTGTGGGTTTTCTTAATGGAAGTCCCTTTTTGTGAATATCCTTAGTTGTGCTGTTGGAGCTGTCCTGAATTTATTTAAGATATTGACATTTCATGGTCATTTAGACTTTGGGGAAGAGCTAGAAGTCACATGATACCAGGGCCAGTGAATAAGGCAGAGGAGGAGCACTGTAATCTTTTATGAGTCCGCCTTCCCATCAGACAGGATGTAGGTGTGCCAGTCATTACATATTTGATCACACCTCAGGAAAACACAAGAGACTTCCACAGCTGCTTCACAAAGTGGCAAGCATGATATTATGATCGTGCTTGAAGCCACGGAGAGTATATTTATGGCAACTGATGACAACATTTTTTTTTTGACGACATGTTCTTTACTAAAATAATTTTTAAAAATTCAAACATTTGCTCCACCCTGTGATCATACCTTGTGATAATGAGTTATGCACTCAGCAGAAAGGGAAAGAACTATTCTCCATGTGGACCATTCAAGACACCTGCGTGTCTCAGCCTTGGGTATCTGCAGTGGAAAGAAAACATGAATAATTTGAGGCACTGTCTGATACAGACTTACCTAACTCTGAGGTCTGTAATTACACCACTGGTGGGGTACACAACTCTGCAAGCAGAGAAATTAATTTCAATAGGTCTCAGGTTACTTTGATTCTCAGAAACAAATGCACATCTTCCCTACAATTCACCTTCAAGCCCAGAGATGGTAAGATCCCATTGATTAGATGACACATTCTGATTTCAGACATTGTAAAAATGTGAGAAGAATGTGCATCTAAGACTTGATGAAGAATGGTAATAATAATGATTTTCATGACTAGCATATCAATATAATTTTATGTAATTGTTATTCTTTTTCTTGCTATAGACAGTGGAACTTTCCTCATCCTTCTGTAAAGTGTTAATAAAAGTATTTTAAGATTTTCCCTGGTCTGTAGAAGAGCAAGCTTGTTATGTATACTCAATTCTAAGTTCCATAGTCTGTCTAAATTAGATTATCCATCAAAGAGATTCTGGAAAAGAAATGAATGGATTCTAATTGAACCCAATTCTAATTGGTTTAAGAAAAAAGAGGGACACACATGGTTCACATTCCCCCCAAAATCCAAGTGTTTAGTGTGGCTGGATCCAGGGGCTTGAATATTCTCATGAAAACCCACTCATCTCACGGGTCTGCTTTCTGTGTTCTGGATTCAGAATCATGTCCCACTTGAGGCCCCCAGTACCATTTGGCTTAGGCCATCATCCCTGTAGGCAGTGAATTTTTGTTTTCCACTGTTATAAAAATCTGAGAATTGAGTCTCAGGTTGGTGGGATCATGTGCCCCTCTGGCACAGGAAGAAGGCTTTGATTTCCCTTTGCCATATTGGAGAGGAGAAATCCTCACTGGTGCAGTGTCCAGATCAAGGTAGCTTGGGTTCTGGTTAGGAATGGAGTAATATATGTTGGAAACAATAGACACCAACTGTATATCCTCTTTGTCTTCTTGGTGGATGTTGTATCCATTTGTGGGAGTACTCATAGTGAAATAAAATGGCAATCAAAGTATAAATTACATTTCAGGGCAGTTATGTGAGACTAATGCCAAGAGAGGTACAAACTTTAAGAGTTGCCTGGACAGAGGAGACACTTCTTGGAAGAATGTGCTGAGAGGAGAGATAAGCAGAAGGGAGTGAGCAAGAGCAATGGCTTGGGGAATAGACAAGCAAGATAATATTGTCCTGATTCTGGAAAACTGAACAGCCTTATGTGTGTCTGGGATTCTGTGGACCTCTCATGGGGCTTGATTGCTACTTTTATTCCTGGCTGGAGGACATACTCCGATACAAGAACTCAGAGTTAGAGGTCTCCTGGGATGAGAAGATTCCTGGGTCTAATTCTAACCTCATGTCGATCTAGCCTTGACTTGAACAAGGTATTTACTTTCTCTTGGCCTCTCCTGCCTTATTTGTAAATGGCAAGATTTGACTATCATGTCTATCTCAGCATTTTTGAGGATCAGAGGTAGTGCTTGTAAAGGTATTTGAAACAGGAAGCCCTGGTACTTTTGGCACTCATAAGTAATTGAGTGAGTGGTTGAATTTAAAGTCTGTCTATACCATGATTTCATTTCTGTTAGGGCTGTTCTGTGGGTTATAGAAATAAACAGTGAACTTACATGAGTTATCAGAATTAAGAAAATAGAACATAGAACTTTTGATTCATGAATTAGCCAACTTCCCTTTGCATCAGTTTGCTTAACACAAGCAGTGCACAACATTTCTAAGATATAATAAACTAGTTTTCCTCTGCCTTCTTCCTTCCCTTTCTTCTGTTCATTCATTTGGGTATGTACAATTAAAGGCAACTAACTTGGGTCACTTTGTATACCAATGCTATGAATTTTGCTTTCAAAGAATGAGAATATAGTCAAAAGCACAGACCACTGCCTTATTGCTGTGGAAATTATGAAGAGTCTTGTAGGATTTCAGGATCATTGTTATGAGCAACAATTTTTATTGTACTTCCAATGAATAGATATGATTTAAATATGGATGTACCCTCAAACCCTCAAAGGTGGAGTTTGTGCAAAGTGATTAGATTATGGAGCCTCTATAGCTGGCTTGTGTGGGGAGGTGGGGCCAGCATGGACGATACAGTAGGTGGGAGTGTGACCTCATAGGTTGTGTCTCCGTTCCCAACTTCTCTTGATTCTTTCTCTCTCTGCTTCCTGGATGCCATGACAAGAACAGCTTTCCTCTGCCCAAGTCCTTCCACCAAGCCATCACCTGTGCAAGGACCAAAATGTCTAAACATGGTCCAAGATAAACCTCTTTTCCTTTAAGCTGTGGGTATCCAGTATTATGACACACACACACACACACACACACACACACACACATATCCAAAAAATAGCTTCCCTAAATCCTGAGCATCTTGCTGTGTGTTCCTCATGGGATGAAATACAAGATTACAATATGTCTGGCTTCTCTGTCTTTGTCCTTAGGATGTAGTCTTTAGTAAAAGGACAGTTTTCTTTTTTTTTTTAGTCCTTATTTAAACTATAGATTACCCATCATAGAATATTGATGGTATAATAACAACGTATAGTTTACCAAGCCTATCATGATGGAGGAAATTCCTGGAAGGACATGTCTCTGTAGAAGTTGTCTGAACATGGCAAATTCATGATGAAATCTCTGCTAGTAGGGAAAAGGAGTGTTTAACTGGTCCCATATGTTTTTAGAGGACCTCTTCCCCCCTCTGTCAGTTCCCCCAGCCAGTTCTTATCTCTTGTGATGAAAAGGAAAGAAACATGATTTTAGGGAAAGTCTGTTATTAAGCATTCATTCCCCTGATCCATCCTAATGAGATTCTCTGTAGATATTAGGGGACTTTTTTTTGGTTATATCTGTCACTTGGAATTTCTCTATTAATGGAGTCTCCGAAGACATTTTAGGAATAAATAGTACCTTTTATCTTATTGGAATATGCATGGGATTCCCATCAAATCTGTCCTCATGTGACTCTGAGTCAACCGCCAGTAAGATTTCCTCTTTCAAGTCTCTGTTAGGAATAAATACTCAGCTCCTCAGTAGTGCCAGATGAAAACCTGATAGTGGACGCTTTGCTCTGAGAGCAGACTGTGGCCCAGCTGTTGTGTGGTTTATGAATTTTTTAGCAAGGCTAGGGCTGGCAAGTGAACCAGTATTGGCTGGGTTGGGGCATCCACTGGGAGTTTGATTACTTCAAGCAGGGGTTCGAAAAACCTGGCAGCATTTTCTGGGTTTCCCCTTTGAGATTCAGAGATTTGTTCAACTTTTGATCAAAGCCAAGCTCAGAAAATGGAAAGTGGGAGAAGGCATTGAGCTCAGAGACTTGGGGCTGGCTCAGACCGGGGTAGTGCCCTGCAAATGGTGTGGAAAAGGAGGTGGCCTAGGGCCCAGAACAAGGCCACTGATAGGTGCTGAACAGGGCCTCTCTGAGAGGCTCCCCCACGTGGGACAGTCAGTACACAGGGTCCTGCCTCGAGGAGAGGCTGACTGTGTCTGTCTGTCCATACTTTAGGTTTGCCGGAGAATGAGCAGAAGAATCAGGTTTTAGGCCACTAGAGAGAGCAGCTATCAGTCAAGAGTAAAAGGCACTTTAAACACCGGAAGTTACTGCCAGGAAGTCTTCAGAGCCATCTACCTGGCAGAGCAACAGGTTATTCTCTGTATTTCACCTCCTTGACAAAGCCTCCGAGGGCCAGAGGTCATGTGTGTGTGTATGTGTGTGTGTGTATATAGTCATTTTAATTTCTTTTAGTGATTTTTGGCATTGAGGGAAAGGAAAATACACATGGAGGGTGGGGCAATTATTGTTCTTTCACCTTTGGAAAGACAGTTTTTGAACCAGGAACTAGGATAAATTCTTCCCACCAGGCCAATGTGATACTGGCATCTATAGAAAACAAAGCGAAGTAAAAATAACTTTTCCCCGGTGATTGGGGAAACAATCTATTCAGTCATCAGATGCTCACCATAGACGACCCCACTAGATGGCTGCTGCGGCCTGAGTCTGCTTGACTCTGGCACCAGAGCTCTCTGTTCTGAGCTGGGACATTCAACACCTGCTTGCGCTTGGAGCCCACTCTAGAGCAGCTAAACCAGGAGCTCAGGGAGTGGGGCCATGGGACCGGCATTCCCGCAGCGAAGTCAGTGAGCGGCCAGGGCGTCACCCCCGGTCCACACTCTCCCACCATCCAGGTACTGTGGGGGTCAACCCTTCATTTTGTGTCGGGCAGCTGGGGTGCCAGAGTGACTGGCTCATCTTTTCCTCAGATGGCGGGAGGGGCCTTGCTGACGGGCTGTGAGGAGGATGGCTATGAAGGAGACGGGGGGAGCAGTCCAGGCAGCTTGTCTGTACCCCACAATAGGGGCTAGTGTCTGGAGGGGGCTGGGAAGGGGGCACTTTCTGCGTTTGGAGTGGTGTGTGCAGCTCCCTGTAAAGCTTCATCAATGAGAAAACCCCCATTGATTGGAAGAAATAACTCATTTGGTTAAAAATAGCCTGAATGTGTGGTGAATTAAGTGTGTTAGTATGAAATTATAACCGAAGTTCAGTTTGATGTGAACAGAGTGCGATTTCATAGGATTCAGCTCAATCGATGTGTTTAGAGACACAGGAAAGTGGAGGAGAGGAGTAAAAGCTAATTTACTGTAGGGCAAGGGTAACGTGGTCCCTTATTTGCGAAGCTTTGATCTGTGTGTGAGAGAAGCCTGGGGAAGGAGCTGATGGCCAGGTCACAGTTCCGCTTTTGAAGCTGACCAGTGGCACTGATGTACCCCAAGTGTGACTGCTTTGTCACCCTATGCCTAATTAGGTAAGCAAGGGGCTCACAGTGGAGATTATTTCATTTATTAGGTTGGAATGAAACCTGTGGGAATTGGTAAGATGTGATCTTAAATTAACATACTTCCTGCAGCACCTGCGATGTGGTATTATCAGAATTAATTAAACAGTCTGAACTCGCAGGCGCTGTGTCAGGCTGGGATAACCAGATGCCTGAGCGCCTGCGTGCCCGGGGTTGGGTCTCCAAACACTGGAGCAGTGTCTTTCTCCACATCCTGATGGATCTCACTGTGGAGCCTTTGAAGCTTCTGTGGACGTGGCGGGAAATTCTATGGGGATGCATATAAACAAGTAAACCAGTGTTGCTCAAATTTTAATACTTTTCTAAGTATTGCCTGGGAAGCCAATGATTTTCTGAAGGAGTAGACAGAAAGCCTCAGAGAGCTGGCTTTGTTTCTGTCTCCTCTGAGGCTTCGATCAGTTTTAAGATGTTTGGTGGAACAATAGAACTCGATCTTTTAAAGTCTCTTTTTTCCCATCTGCTAGCAAAGGTACCATTACCCAGATGGTATGCGTATGTTGAAATATACAGTAAAGTATGTGTATGTGTGCACGCCTGCATGGGTGCGTGTGTGTTGTGTGAGTGTAAGCTTGTGTGTCGTTCTTTTCTAGCGCTATGCCAAATAGTAATGTGTAGATTTCAGATGATTAACACAATTTGTTACCAAGGTTCTTTTGATTTATAAAGCAGTCTTCATGGGACTTGGACACTGGCCCAATGGTGTCCTGGCTCAGTGACTAAGAAACAACTTGCCTTGTGTGTAGGCATGTGTCATAAGAAATCTCCACACTGAATTAGTGAATCTGGGATGGAGTGTCTGAGAGCAATGGGTCTGTGCAGAAAAGAGCTGCTGGGAGGTTACCATGCAGTGCATTTAGAGGCACCATAGGCAGAAAGGTGAGGTCTAGGAGACCATTCCAAAAATCACAACAGGGACCCAATGTCATATTCACCCACATCTTCTTTAGAAAACTATCGATTTTTCAAGACCCAAATTTCTGAACAGTGGCAAATTGCCACTGCCCCATCCCTCTGCCCTGAACACTGATGTGCATGACACAAGTGGCTGTTCCCTTTTGTGTCATGGATGGTTTTCTCCTTAGTGGACTACAGTCTCCTTGGACACCACATCTCATACATGTTTGTAATTCCAGTGCTGAATCGGGGATGATCTTTTGCACATGTGTTTGGTGGAAGCTCAGTTAAGTTTTCCAAACAGAGATGTAGTTGAAGGAGGGAAGACAAGGCAGAAAGGGAAAGGCAACTGTTCAGAGCTGCTCATTATCTGGCCAGGGATAGAACAGAGTGGGCTCTTAGGTGCTATACCTCTTTCCCCTTCACCATTTGGCCAGGAAATTTTCAGGACCATAACATATCTAAAGTTTTGTGTTTTTTTGGGGGCTATGTTATCTTTCTAATCTGCTGGCCTATATAACATTTTACCATAGGTCATTTTACTTGTAAAAGATTGAAAGAGATTTTGCTTACATTAGGGATGACAGTGTTTCCCTCCCCTGTGCTGTGGCTTTCCAGGGCTTTCTTGTTAGAGTTACCTGTGTGTGGAGGAGTTGCATTCAGGACCACTAATCTCTGAATGTTATGGGATTGACCAGGCTACTTTAGGCTCTGGAACTCTTCTGGAACCTTCTGAGTACAGCTTTTAGCAGCATCAATCACCATCAGAGAGAAACTGGGATACCCACAGCTGGAGCACAGTCATTTTGACTGAAGAAGTTGAAAATGGAGTGATGCTGTGAGCTTATCATAGACCAGCAGCAAGAGAAGGTGACTTACCCACTATTTGTCTGATTTTTTTTCTTTCATGTTCATAGAAACTGAGGCCCAGATACAAAAATCACACAGCATGGGGCAGGGCAGGTCTAGATCAGGCTTTCTGATTGCTAGCTCATTGCTTTCTCTGCTGCATGCAGGGAAGCTAGTTCTCATTCCTTTGTTTATGTTTCTTGAGTGAGTTCATGATGAAGCTCCCTTACCCCTTCACTTCTGTGAGAAAGAAATTCACCCCTGATTAAAAAAAATACAAGACAACATATAAATGTAAATATTCATTTTTAAAATATGCATATCAATTAAATATACATTTATTTTAAATACATGTGTTAATTATACATGTTACATTAGATCACAATTAAGTCAACAGAAAGTGATGATTTGCATATAATCAAGCTTGTGTATTAATCAGTTGTCAATCTTGAATGCCATTTTCCTCAGCCAGTGCTTTCCACTCTGTGAGGCATTAGTGATCAACCTTCATGTTGGAGAGTAAGCTCCTGTGCTATTTTCTCTCCTTGGGCCCCTGGGATCCCATTTTCAATCCTTCAGGGAGCTCTAGGGTTCTGAGCCTTCACTTGGAGGGGGAAGATCTTTTGAAGGAGAAACAAGTTTCTCTTTGCCTGGAGGCAAATATCTCTGAAGTTTCTTACTCTGTTGTGAAGGAGATTCTTGCCAGACAGTAGAGGTTGTTTACTGGGTTGCAAATGCCTCTCCAAAGGGTAACATTTGCTATGAAGAGGAAAGACAAAAGCTATGTGCTGACTGTTTGTGTTGCAGGGAGCTTTACTAAAATTACTTTATCCCCACCTAGTCTTTATAGGTGAGATTGTTTCCTTATTGGCTCATTTTGGCCAGAAATGTTTAGTATTGCTCACAGGAATCCTACTTACCCACGGCCTTAAGATTTTCCAGTCTCCTGAAGTCCTTCCTGTCCCATGCAGACCTGCTACTCTGTTCTTGTCTGTGGCACTCACTAAGATTCCACGTAGTGGGTGGTGCTTACCTGAGTAGCACTTGTTCCCCTCAGTGAACTGAACAAACTTCTGTCATCACTGAAGCTCTGGCAGATAGTAGGTGCTCAGTATGTACCAAGCTAGAGAAGCTGTGCATTCATTTTGAAAATATATGGCAATGTCTCTTCTTTATGGGAGTCTTGGTTTAAAGCAGCTAAGTGCACTCCTCAGAGATCCAAGGAATTGCTTCTTGGGAGGGCGGAGGGGACAAAGAATGGACCTGTCGCTTTATCACTAGAATACACTTTTCTCATGCTGGGCCGGGTTCCAAAAGTAATTAATCAACAAGGACACTTTCTCTGTCCCCTTGTCCTTTGGTCCATGATTTGAAAAATGTTATTTCAGCCAGAGGAATTGTGATCACTTAGCATTCTCCTACATTTGGTCCCTGATATTGTCATAAAGAGACCAGGAAAAAGCTTTTCATTTGATTTCTTAATTAATTAAAGCTAGATGAACTCTACTTTTATATATCCTTATGGAAAAATTCCATTTCTGGTTAATCATCTCTGTTTTTCTCTGAGAACTGTTCATTTTTTTTTTTTTCAAAGTATAGTTTACAAGAAGAACCAACATTATAGAACAAGAAAGTGGTGATTTTAGTCCTTGGACTATCTGCAATGTGTGCAGCTGGGCTTCATGCTTTCTGCCATACAGAAAATCTGCAGGAGAAATGTATGGACCCTTGAAATGTGTATGTCCATTTACCTTGTTCAAGACAATAATAAGCTAGGCAATATGATAGATCACACATTGGTTCCATCCTCAAGAACTAATAGCCTGCTAAAAGTTGGAAATTTGGTACCAAATGGTCTTTCTAGAAAAATAGCTCATATTTATTTATTTATTTGGTAAATTTTTAACTAACTAGCCATTCTGTCCTCAAGTTGCACACTTTGTAGTAGGTTAGAGAGAAGTAGCTGGGCCCACAGGCCAAGTCTGCAGTGAGCCCATGCTTTGACCATGCTCATGGGTTCTGTGTATACACAGAACAATTCTATGTACAGCATAAGACAAAAAAAAAATCCAAAGATATAGTTGGGATTTGCAAACAAAACAATGGAGACTTTACCTAAGGTGGAAGTAGAGCTAGATGAACTTCACAGTTCTAGGGTCTAGATTAAAAAAGCAGCTAATGCTGGTTAGAATTGGGTCCCAATCAGGACCAAAAATGCTCAGTGGAAGGAGGGGGATTGAATCTAAGTCTAGCTTCAAGCACAAGCATTTGATACTTCCTAACCCAATACCCACATGTGAAAGAAGGAGGGGAAAAATGACCATCCGAGGCTGCTACAAAGACGTCTTAGCAGATCTGCAAACCTGGGAAAGGAAAAGATGGGGACTAAGAATTTAGTGACCCTGAGCCAAATTAAACCTATCTTTGGCTGATTTTAGTTCTGTGTTTAGCCTTAAATCTCAAGTGACAGGGCTCATGAACTTTCACTGAACTGGGTTCTGGACTGCGGGGACTGGAGATCAGATGAGAAAAACATGGAGTTGGATGCAGGTGGAGAAGAGGAAAGAGGACAAAGCAATTACAAAACTCTATCACTTGAGTCTCAAAAAGTAAATTACAAATCACATAAAGAAGCTAAAGGCCACAGTGAAATCAGTAATAAGAAAATTAATTTTGCTCCAATAAACCTAACTTTGTATTATAAAAGGCAAAAGATTTATATGATCTGAAGAGAAGCCAAAGTATTAACTTTGTATTATGCCCAAAACACTATATATATTTATTACACAAAGTCTCACTATGCAGTTCAGACTTGTAATGGTCCTCCTGTCTCAGCCTCCCTAATGCTCAGATTACAGGTGTGTGCCAGCATGCCCAGTTCCAGGCCTGAATGGCATGGAGTTTGAGTTTGGGACTTTCCAGGTAGGTGCTTATGCTGCAGGGGCATCCAGCCCTAATTATATTTTCAGCTGACATAATAATTGCATATACTTATGGGGTGAATGTAATGACATAAGTCAGAAGTTTTCAGTACATAGGAAGCAAAGAACAAAGAACAGAGCCTAAGGAAAGGCTCCTTGTAATTCCTGCAAGCTGGAGACAAGGTAGGAACAGATTCCTAGAGGCAGAGCCCACCCCATCTGTTCTTTTGTTCCTTTACCTGGGAAGTTACCAACCAGTGATATGTAAACTTAGAGTTGGGTGAATGCTGAAGGCAATATAGATAGTAGCTTGTTTACACCAAATTAGTTATCGCTTCGTGGCCTTTTGGCTAAGATCAAGTGTAGCTATGTGCATACCTTAGTCTGTCTGTGGCCCTCAGTAAATGTGAGAAGTTTCTTTGACTGGGGGCTCACTTGGAGAGCGACTAATCTCGGTGAGACCCCTGTGATGATTTCATCCAGCCTTCTGGTTGTTCTTTTCATGGCTCTGATCTTCCTACAACAGTGAATGTGTTGTTTCATGTATGTATTGTGGAATGTCAAATTAAGCTAGTTAACCTAATCATTATTTCATTCATTTTTCATGAGAATGTTTAAAATGCAGGTTTAAAAACAATTTTGTGCTGTACATTGTGATTGGCTGCAGTTGACATGCTATGAGATAGATCTCTGCAACTTATCCTTCCTGTCTAGCTGAAAAGTTGTGTGTTTCTATTAGCATCTTACTTTCTCCATCCTCAGCCTCTGATTAACACTATTTTACTCTTCCTTTCTTGGAGTTTCAAGTTTTAGATTGCATGTGTAAGTGAGGTTATGGGGTATTTGCCTTTCTCTGCTTAGCTTATTTCACTTAGTATAATGTCTCCTAGATTCATCCGTATTGTCACAAGTGATAGCATTTTCTTCTTTTCCTTCTCCTTCTTCTCTTTCTTCTTCTCCTTCTCCTTCTTTCTCCTCCTCCTCCTTCTCTTCCTTCTCTTCCTCCTCCTCTTCCTCCTCAGTTACTGGGAATTGAACTCATAACCTTGTGCTCACCAGGCAGGTCCTGTGCTGCTGAGCTATCTACTTAGTCCCGAATGTCCTTTTTAAGTGCTAAGTGGTATTCCATTTCATTGATGAGCACTTGGTTTTCATGCCTTTCCTATTATGAATACTGCTGCAATGAACATAAGATTGCCCAAATCTCTTAATATCTGTCTGTCTGTCTATCTATCTATCTATCTATCCATCCATCCCATGATAGATCATGCATTAATTCTCTTTTTAGTTTCTTTATTAACTTCAAACTGTTTTTCAATATGGTCATATCAATTTAAATTCTCACTAGCATTCCATTTTCATCACATCTTCATGAGCTCCTCTCTTTTATGTTTTGGTAAATAGCTATGCTAGCAGGTGTGAGGTTATATCTCACTGTGGTTTAATTTGCATTTCCTTTTTTTCTGTATTTTAGGGAAGGGTCTATAAGATGTTCAGGGTTTCATTACTAGATTGGATTTGTAGTGATTCTCCTGTTTATAGCCTCCCAAGTGCTGGGATTGAAGGCTTGCACCGCCGTGCCCAGTCTCAATTGCAGTCTCAGAGGGCTCCATGGGCAGGGCTGGCACAGCAGGCCTGGGGATCGAGCCCCTGGTCCCTGTGCCTGCTTGCAAGTGCTTTAATCCACTGAGCTATTTGGCTGGCCCTTGCATTTCCTTGATGAGTAGTAATGTTGAATATTTTTTTTCAGGCATTTATTGTCTATTTGTA
The DNA here is from genome assembly GCA_004027165.1 of Ctenomys sociabilis. Lineage (NCBI taxonomy): Eukaryota > Metazoa > Chordata > Mammalia > Rodentia > Ctenomyidae > Ctenomys > Ctenomys sociabilis. The sequence continues at coordinate 34,612 of PVKA01005195.1, read as the reverse complement.
GGTGACCTTTTGAGAAAACTTAATTTAGTTTCTTTTTTGCATTTTAAAAAATAGAGGTTTTGCTTTTTTGTTGTGTAATTTAAGTTTCTTATATATTTGGGAGATTGTCCAATTAACCAGTGAATGATTTGCAAATATATTCTCTCATTCTATATGTTATCTCTTTTGCTGTGCAGAGAAGTGCCAGTTTGAGATGACCCATTAGGCTATTTTTGCTTACCTGTGATTTTGAGGTCAGATCCAAAAAATTATTGTTCATATCAATATATCAATTTTATGGAAGTTATTGCTTTGTTTTCTTCTAGTTTTTTTTTTTATAGTTTCAGATTTTTCATTTATATCTTTAATCTATTTTGGTTTAATTCTTGTATAAGAGTCAAGGATGTTCCAATTTCATTCTGTTGGATGTAAGTATCCACTTCTAACATCATTGATTAAAGATTATCTTTTTCACAAGATGAATTTTTGTAAAAAATTGATAGGCTATAGATGCTTGGGTTGGTTTCTAAGATCCAATCCTATTTTATTTGTCAGTGTGTGCCTTTTAATGTCACATTCGTGTTGCTTTGATTACTGCACCAAATATTTTAAAATCAAGTAGTGCAATGATTTTGGCTTTTTTTTTTGTTCAAGTTTTCCCTGGCTACTTGATGTACTCTGTGTGTGTGTGTGTGTGTGTGTGTGTGTGTGTGTTCAAACAAGGACAATGTAGAATATTAGATGATCATTAAATATGAGGATTTTTAATGGCTAGGTCAGCAAGGTAAGATCAACTTGTGGAAAGAGGATAGAAATTTGTTTTAAAATTGTGTAGAAAAGCTTGTAATAATAGCCAAATAAAACAAGATCATTACCCAGATATTCAAAACCTAAATTAAAGCTATGAAGAAATGTTTAAAATAGAGATGAAAAAAAATGCATCAAGAAAATACTAATCAAAACCCATCTTGTTTATTCAGGTTGATACCAGACAAAGTATACTAAAGTATAGTCATGAACATTGCATAGTAAGAATTCAAAGCAATCATGAATTTGTATTACTTAATAATATAGACTCAAAATATATGAAGCAGAAGTTAAAAGAATTACAGTAGATACTTGAAAAAATCAACAATTATAGTGGATTTCCATACATTTTAGCTTGCACTTCTCTATTGAACACAGCATATTAACCTAAAGAACTTCAGCAGTAAGTTTATGCCTCACAAATAGAGAATATATATACTCAAGTGTACATGAAACTTTTTACAAAAATTGTATTCTAGATTTCTAATAATTCTTTTTTTTTTTTTTTAATTTAGGACAGGGAGTACAGGGTCTCATTGTGCAGATTGGATTTGTAGTGATCTGCTTGTTTACAGCCTCCCAAGTGCTGGGATTATACATATACACCACCACTCCCAGTCTCAATTGCCATCTCAGCGAGACCTGTAGGGCGGGGCCAGCACAGCAGGCCAGGGATTGAATCCCTGGTCCCTGTGTCTGCTTAAGCAGGTGCTTTAATCTGCTGAGCTATTTGGCCAGCCTAATAATTCTCAATAATTTGAAAGATTGACATAGTGATCTTGTTCTTTGACCTCAAAATTCAAAATTTAATATAGAAACGATATTAATAGAGAGATAAAACAGCAACAATATCATTCATTCTTGGGCCTTTGAGAACTTATGCATTTAGAACCTAATGTTAGAAAACAGGCATGGTGGTGCACATCTGTAATCCCAGCATGCCATGAGGCTGAGCTAGAAGGATCAGAAGCTTGAACCTGGCCTGGGTGAATTAGCAACATATCAGGAACATGTCTCAAAATTAAAAAAAAATTATAAAAGGTCTGGAGATTAAGCATGAAGGATTTTTTCATGAACTGGAAAATCAGTTCCTAAATATATATAAGAGAGAGTGAAACCTATCGTTGGCAGATAATCAAAAAAAAGTGAGGATATGGTCATAGATACCAAGAATTATTATTAGTTATGATAAGCAAGACACTGCTGCAATGGCATAGAGACAAAGAGATCGATGGAATAAAATGGAGAACTCAGAACAGACGCACATAGATGCTTGACATTTGACAGAGATGGTATTTCAAACCACTAGGGAAAAGTATTTAAATATCAATGTGAAGGCAAGTGGTTATTTATATTATAAAAAGTAGAAGCAAACCTCTACCTTATCTTGTATTCAAACAAAAACATGAAAAGCAAATCTCAAAAAAATTTAAAAGGCAACACTTGATGATATCTTTTGGGCTTTGGAATTTTGGCAGGGTTGCTTGTTTACACTGTAAACGAAGCACAAGTCATGAATAACTGCTTGGTAATTTGGCACATTTATCATATATATTATACATCTGTGCATATGTATGCGCACATGTGCTTCTGAACACTGACACTCAGAAGGACTATACCAGAAAGACGAGTTGTAGAGTAGAAGAAAATACGTGCAGTACATAAGGCATCCTTTTAAACAAAGAGAGGTAGAAGACTGGCATTCTGGACCCAGAATCCTGTGTGAATCTTGACTCCATCACTTATTAGCTGTGTCTGACCTTAGGCAAGTTATTTAACCTCTTATGAACTCAACATTTTCATTTTGCAAAAGGGATAATGATCTTCGCAGAGTTGTAGAATTATTGTGAGAATTAAACCAATTAATATGTGTGAAGTCCAAAGAGTAATGTTTTGCATTTAGTAAGTGTTGTATTAGGGTATACAAAGTAATTATATTATACAAAGTAATAGATTTGATACTGGACATATTATTTATAGAATTATTTTATAATATTCACCCAAAAAATCAAATGTAGATGAGTGCAGGAGAACTTTCCACATGCTAGAGACCCAAAGAATTCAGCTGAGGGCCTGGGTCCTATGGCCGTGTCCTGCATGAGTCCAGCTAAAGATCTAAGGCCCATGGGAATGCCCCCGCAAATCCAACTGGAGGCCTAGAGCCCATGATAATGTCTCATACAAGTCTGCATCAAGGATCTGTACTGGCAAGGCCCAGAGGTCAGTGGTAGAAGTTAGAAAGTCTGTACTAGTGGGATGAAGAATTTGTGCCAGCAGGCTCAGGGATCTGCCCTGGAGCAGGAAACGATGCTCAAGGTAAGGACCAGAGCTCCTCTGAAAACTGCAGCCATCCTTAGTGGCAGCAAAGTCCTGAGCTTCTCTAGTGTTGAGAACAGCCCACTTCACAGCAGGAAAACTAGTGTGACGAATTTCTCACATCAATAGCGCACCATCTTCCTCTCCAGTTCTGCTTTGATGCTATTGGCAACCATCCTCAGGTGGGCCTTCCACACCCAGCACCGTGCTGACTCAGTTTAGCTGGGTGTTAGAAGTGGACCACTGGGGTAGGGCGGCAGCTGGATGGTCTAAGCACCTGCCTGGCAAGCAAGGTCCTGGGTGTGATCCCCCGTACCACGTGCCCTGCTGGCCCCAGAACCTAGGACTTGTTATGCCGGTCATCCAAACCAGGTGTGGTGGTGCATGCCTGTAATCTCACCGCTGGGGAGGCTGATGCAGGAGGATCATTATGAGTCTGACCTGTGTAGGGAGATCCTGTACAAAATGAATAAATAAATAAATAAATATAAAAAAAATTTAACCACTAGTTAATCCACCATAGTAAGCATCCCCAAAATATTAGTCATTGTTACTAATATCATCCAAATGTATAAAAGCTACTCTAAATCAGTAAGACTAACAGCAGACCAGTAGTAAAAGAAAGCCAGACAGTATGAATTAATAATAAAAGAATTCAGTATGAATAATTAACATATGAAAAGATGTTCAGTGTCTAGTAATTATAAAAATGTAAAACAATAGCAATGTCTAAGTTTACAACCATCAGCATCAGGTGATAAAAACTGAAAAGTCTAAGACTGTGAGGGTGTGAAATCCTGTGAACCCTCATACCCTCTGTTGAGAGAATGAATTTTCGAACTTGGTATCACTAGCTGAGAGACTAATTTGGTGATATCTAATAAATCTGAAAATATGCATACCTTATATCCAGAGCTTCTATTTCTAAGAATACTCTGCAGAGAGTTTCTTATAAGTATGCATATGACAGGCCGGCCAGATAGCTCAGAGGACTAAAGTGCCTGCTCCAGGTTTGATCCTCTGCATGTCGTGTGGGCTCTGCCACCAGAGGCAGCTGAGACAGTGACTGAGACTGGGCGTGGTAGTGCATGCCTGTAATAGTGCTTGAGAGGCTGAAAAACAGGAGGACCACTACAAGTCCCATCTGTCTAGTGAGGCCCTGTAGGCCTTGTACTAAATGTGTAAAACAAACGAAACAAATATGCATAAGGCTGTGTATTCAAGGATGCTTATTAAGGTCTTGGGTACAATACTGCAGAACCGGAAACAACCCAAAAATCTAGAAAGCAATGTGTTTGTGTATGGCTACACAGGCAATCTAAATATCCTTTGAAATAAAATGAAAAATCTGGAAGAAATACCTAAGAGTGTAAAAACATTTGTTCAAGTGGAGGGAAGTAAGAACTGGGCCATTGTTCTGTGTGTCCTGTGCACTGAAACATTTCATAAAGGAATAGGAAGAAAGATACAATTTTAAATCACAAAAATGCCTATGTAAACATGCACATTGTTAAATGATTTCTGAATCTGTAGCATACTAATTCAAGTCTAAGTGTCATAAATAGAAATGATAGAGTTGGCATCTTTATCCCGACATTATTTCAAGATCATACGGAGTTTTGCATGGCCCAGAACAAAGCTAACAACTACACTTCTTAATCATTTTTGCACGGTAGGTCATTATTCTTTCAAAACGTACTGCTGAACTCACTGATCAGATGGACCATAAACTAAAAGAAAATGAACTTACTTTTCCGTGGTATCCAGGTCTCAGGAACTGAGCAGCAAGTCCATTATGCCGTCTCTTGGGGAAGATCAAATAGAACAAAGTGTTGTACATTTTCAGATTTAGTATTTTCTTGTTGAAAAATGGGGCAGGGGTGATGAGATGAGCCAGGGTTAGAGAGCTCAGTCTCTCTGAGACAAGCCCCTGGCCTGGTGGAGTGACCAGAGCACAATGCTTGCACCTGGGGCCACAGGTCCTTGTCTTATCTCAGTTCTTTTTCACATGTCCCCATGCCACTTTTGGAACACTTAGCACTGTAGTCTCAACAGTCCCTTGATGCTGTTTCTCTGATCCCATTACTGTGTCCTCTATTCTGTGCTCTTCTCAGAAAGAGACCTGTTTGGCACAATTCTATGCTCATTGCAGGGTCTAGTGAATGTTCGGTGTGTTTGTCTTTCTACTGAAGACTTTCCTCATTTGGATCTGCTATGTGGTGACCAGACACAGACGTGAGTCATTAAACGAGATGCATATGGGATTTGTCCTTGGGTGACCTTGGGTTGCTCATAACCTTCCATTTACCCATGAGTTTCTGTGACCTTAAAAAAATGGCTGCCAAGTGCACCTGCATTAGCTCTAACTACTTGGTTCTTAGTGAGCTAGGATGTAAATTATGTGCATTTTTGAGAACTTAGCTCTATAAATAGATCCAAACCTATCTTACAACCAAAGGTATTTTAGGATAAATGAAATACATCTCTGAAATTGTTAAAGAGACTCTTCCCTATAATAAAAACTAAAAATAAAACCCATCTAACCTAATTTGAAGGTTACATTAAAAATGGGCCAACATGCCTAAAATTATATATATTGATGATGGTGACAATGACCCTTTAGTTCTGAGCTCTTAGAAGTAAATGGCATATAAAGTAATTAAAATTCCAGGATTCTGGGAAATGGTAGAATGGGAAATTAAAAGCTGTGATATAGTTTTACATTCTTGTGGAAATCCATTGATCATAATTAACACATAAGCTAAATCAGAATGAATGGGTAGATTCTAAAGTAGAAGCATAGCATCATAGGTTATGGATAATGTCTTTTCTTTTTCTTTAATGGATATATGATTGGTTCTCAAATGCTGTTCAACTGATACTGGAAATCGGTTTTCCTTAAAAGCCCCTTGTCTAAGCTTTTGTAGTACCAAGACATTACAGTTTTCTTCAAAGGTGCTGCGGATGCAGTGTACGCACCATCAGCTTAAACAGGTACTAGAATAGACAGCTCCAGGGTGAAGGGCAAAGGTCAAACAATCAGAAGTGGCTATCTATTGCAGAGATCATCAAACAAGCGCTCCATCAATGGACTCAGGCGAGAATGTTAGAAATTAATCAGCTCAGCTCTGGTGCTTAGCCAGACTGATTATACATGCCCTGGAAAGTGAGCATGCGATGACAGGCCTGAGAAACGAAAGTAATAGGAGTCCATTCTCAACAAAGGCTGGGAAGATAGATCAATTTGCAATATTCTTTTCTGTGTCCATGCAACAAAGCAGAAACATGAAAGCAGAACATTAAGGGATGCTCCCTATGAACTGGACAAATCAATAAACATCAGTGGTAAAGAAAAAAGTTTTCCATTCTCCTGAGTACCCGGAGGGCTTTTCCATCTCAGGGAAGTGATGAGTGGTGGTGGCCTCTGTCATGTTCCCTTCACCTGCACGGTGTCACCTCCTGCCGTCTGAAGGTGAGCACTGCTAAGCAGCAGCCAGAGAAGGGTTTTGTGGGAGCATTTGGGAAATGATTGCCCCTTGTTAGAAAGAGATGTGTTGCGCTGGCTGGGAGGCGGATGGGCAACGGGGTCTGCAGCCTCAGGGAGACACACACTGTAGGCAGGGTGAAAACAGAGAAGGCAGAGGGTCTCCCTCTGCCTCAGTTGAACTGTAAGAAGCCCCAGGTGGCTGATGTCCACTGCCAAATCTGAAGGGATACTTAATATTGAGGGTCCTCTTTATTTTCCAGTACTTGAGTCATCAATGGAGAGCTGGAAAAAGAGTCAGCAGATGAAGAATCGCCAGGAAGCAATTTAGAAATAGAATATACTGAGGTCTAAGAGTATTATCATCATGATTCCAATCCTGGCTTGATGCGGCAGAGAACGGGATTTCACTGCTTGTGTAAGCATGTGCAAGCACTTACGTACGTGTGTGTGTGTGCACACGCGCAAGAATGTGCATGTGTGTGTATATGTATGTGCATGTGTGCAAGTACAGATACAGACCTAAGGAGAAATAGGGCAAGCAGGAAAGGGACTGTCTGGGTAAGCACTTTCCGAAACTTATGAGACTGTCAGACCAATTCTTTTCTCTTCTAAATCATTTCCCGTAAAACAAGGAGATGATTATCTGACTGCTAGAGGAAAGCAGGGGTATTATATTTCATTTGGGGGGAATGTAGATTTATGGCAGATGGAATTTTTTTTTAAGCCAACAACCCAACAATGGCCGAGTTCACAGCAGGAGCTAAAGAGCGCTGCCTATGTTTTGTGTTTTCAGTGGATGGATTTGCTCAGTTATACTAGTTTTGGGGGTTGGACTGTGTCAGGTCAGTGCTCATGGACCAGAAGCAACAAGGAAGAGAGCGTCTTGTAGCTGTTGAAGACAGTGTTTCTTCAATGCTAGTGCCAGGTATTCTGCAATTAGAAACATCTGTGAACTGGGGCAAAGGTTAATGTAGGTTTTGCAAAAGCAGAGATGAGTTAATTGCCTGCTAGCAACAGAGCATGTGTAAAAAGATGCACCAAGAACTTTGGTGAGACAATGGGATGGGAGACTTAGAGTCAGGGTGAAGGTGCTGAGGTACCTCGACCTTCCACTGTAGCGAGGTATTTCCAGTAGCACCCCACAGTGGCACAGAAGGAACACAGAGGAGGCAGGATGGAGTCTGTGTCCTGGGTGGGGGTGTAAGAGGTACAAAAATCTGGGAAGCAAGGAAATTCTGGTAAACGGGCACAGCATTTTGGCTTGGAGGCTTGAAGGAGCCCTGTGAGCCTGAGCACGTGTGAATGGCTGGATGCACTGGATCGGGGATGCGCGCTGTTAACAGGGGTAGTACCGGCTGTGGAGAGGTGGGCGGGGCCTGCAGAGAGGACTGGGGTGAGTTCAATTGGAGCCCCTAGGAATTTGAGAGAGGTGGAAACGAGAATTTGGAAAGGAGAACTGTACTTTGGCCAGTTCATTCCTTGTCTTTTTAAAGTACACAAAATGTGCCTCTTTTATTTTGCTTTTTCATTTGTGTATTTCTTACAGGGTCTCACCACGCAGCTCGGACTAGTAGTGATCCTCCTGTTTTCACCCTCCCCAGTGCTGGGATTACAGGCGTTTACCACCACACCCGACACTGTCACCGGCTCAGAACCAGGGATCGAATCCTGGTCCCTGCCAAAGTAGGAGCTCAGTCTGCTGAGCTATCTCGTCATCCCTAAACTGTGCCTTTTAATAAAACTCCCACCCACAAGACACAGCCGTAGAGATGTGGTGTTAGAAGGCCCTCTTTCCTCAAAGTGATTGTGGAAGTGGGCTACAGTATCTGTTCTCCCTTCTGCCTTTGTTTTATCCCCTCGGGTCCTAATGTGATTCATCAGAGTTTCGCTCAAGGGGTACAAAGAAAGCCCTTGCGTCACTGCGGTACCGTCTGTCGGTGTGTGCTGGGGCAGTTTGGGCTGCTTTATTTGCACACTCTCGATTAATCTCATGTTTACAGCCATAGTGTGCGATTTCCTAATCTTAAATCTTTAGGAATTGAAACTTTCAAGTCTTTTGCATGTCAGCGGCAAAAAGCCACCCCATGTCTTTCTGTGTAGCTGACATGTTGAGCCCTAAAAAAGAACTTAATTCTTTGTTTTTATCTTTTTTTTTGAATCGTGTTCCCCTACAACTATGATAGGCCACAATCGACTTTAAAGTATTCCTAATTTAAAAAGATCAGAAGTAAAGACTGAAAAAGCCAAAAACATAACTTTCCAAATAAATTGTCTTAAAGTTTGTCTTTTTTCTCTTAGTTCATATGCAGAAAGAAATTGTATAGCTTTGTAATGAAATAAATAAACTTCTGTGCTCTGGTTTTAAAGTAACACACTTAAAATATTTCTTTGGATTGCAACCATCTTGAAAATGAAATACAGTTCCATAATATTCTATAATATGGTTATGCCATAATATATTGTACATTATTCTAATGTTGGATAATCAAGTTGCTTTCTCTGCCAGCCAGTATAAAACTGCAGCAACAATGACTTTTTGGCATATTTTCCATTTCTTCTTTTGTGTTCTTTTTCCAGAGTAAGTTTCTAGTATAAATTGTAGGGTTCAAATTACTAGCCCTCCCACCCCCATGCTGGGGGTTGAATCCAGGGCCTTTGTACTGAGCTACATCCCTAGCCAGTTTTGAATTTTATGACCTAGTCTGGTGAAATCACTGGCTTTCCCAAGTTGGGCTGGAACTTGTGACCCTCTGGCCTCAGTCTCCAAGCCTGCCAGAGCTGCATGTGTGTGCTACTGTGGCCAAGTATGAACAGCATTTCTGTGGTTGCAGAAATGCAATGCCAATTGTTTTCTAAACTCAATGCCATTCTGTCAGACATCCTTGAGGGCCTCACCCTCATGGATGATGGCAAAGATGTAGTTATTTGCTGGTTAAGCAACCATTACAATTTCAACTTAATGTAGTATGTTTCTAATTTTTTAAAAAATCTTTTATTTATGTATTTATTTGGTCCAGGGCCTCGCTACACAGCTTGGACTCATAGCAATCCTTCTGTCTCAGCCTCCCCAGCACTGGGGGTCTTGGATATTCTTCTCTTGTTCCTGGGACAAATACCTGACACCCAAAATGAAGGCAGGAAAGGTTTATTTAGCTCACAGTTACTGGAGGTTTCAGTCCATAATCAGCTGGCTCCCAAGGCAGAGAGAGCGGCACAAGGCAGAGGGCAGCCTTTCATGGTGGCGGCAGAGAGCAAGAAAGGAGTAGCAGCAACAATGGTAACAGAGAGCAAGTCTGTCTCTCTGTCTCTTTTATGTTCCATTCAGGCTATTTGCCCCATGCTGGGTGTAGCCTTCACATCCATAATCCAAGCAGTACTCAGATCCATAATCCTCACCTTGGATCATGAATTAATTACAAACTGTAGAGCTGTGCCTCAATGACTGCATGAGGCTTTGGGGGGCGTGGGACAACTAGGCACAAACCATAACACTGGGATTACAGTTGTGCACTACCACACCCAGTTTTAGTAGCCAGCTTGGCGTGGGGCTGGCATGGCTTGTGGTACTGGGGATCAAATCCTTAGACTGCCGAGCTATCTCCTAGGCCCAATGTAGAATCTTTCTGCTCTCAATTTCTGTCTGGTGCTCCAAAGGGAAGCATTCATGGGCTATAAAGAGGCAGAGATCTGCCTGCTAGCACACTACAAAGTTTCAACAAATATGGCTGAATGACTACAATGGCCTCTGAATTCTGTCACAGTCTTCTGATGAGATTCTATTCATTAGCTCCATTAAAAGAAATGGACTAATGTGGAATTGTTTTTTGGTGAACCTTAGATTCTAAGAGTTAATCACTTAATTTCTTAAGAGTTATCTGGTATTTTGGTGGGGATTATAACAACTGTACTGAAAATACCAATCACTTTCTTCACAGAATTAGGAGAAATAATCCTAAGATGCATGCTGAGCACAAACAATCCCAAGTAGCCAAAGCAGTCTGGAACAAAAGGAAGAAATCTGGAGGCATTAAAATGTCTGATTTCAAGATACAGAACAGGGCCATAGTAACCAAAAAGGGCAGGACACTGGAATAAACACAGATATGGAAACAAAATTGAGATCTCAGAAATAAACTCAGGCATCTACAGCTAACTAAGCCTCAATAAAAATACCAAAACATACCCCGAAGAGAGGACAGCTTGGTCAATAAATGGTGTTGTAAAAATGGATATCCATATGTAGAAAATTGAAACTTGACCCCTTTCTCTTACCTGTACAAGAATTAACTCAAAAATGGATCAAAGATTAATGTATGAAACTTGAAATTATTTAGTTAGCAGAAGAAAACACCAGGGAAATACTTCAAAGCATTGATATAGGCAATGTTTTTAAAATATATGATCCCAAAAGCATAGGAAACAAAAATAAAGGTAGACAAATGGGATTACATCAAATAAAAAGCTTCTATACCACCTAGAAAACAATCAATAGAGTGAAGGGACTATCTTCAGAATTGGAAAGAATGTGTGCCAGCTATCCATCTGATGATGGAGTAATATCCAGAATATTCTAAGGAACTCGAAAGAATTGACAACAAGCAAAGAAGTTAATGGAAAATGACCTGCATAGTCACTTCTCACAAGAAGAGCTAAAAACATCCAATATTTTTAGCCATCAGGGAAATGAAAAGCAAAGCTATGATGAGATATCTCTCTGTGTTAGGAAGCTACAATAAAAAAAATAAAACAACAAATATGGTGAAGGATGTGGAGAAAAAGGAAGTCTCATACGCTGTTACAGAGAATGTAAATGAGGGCAGACATTATGGAGAAGAGTACTGCTGTTCTTTAAAGCAACTGGAAACAGATAGACCATAGGTCCTAGTTTTTTCTTGTTGCTGATACAGAATGCCTACCTCCTGCATGTTAAAAGAGAAGGTCCACTTTTGGCTCACAGTCTGTAGAGCTTCCAGTTCATAACTGGCTAGCTCCAAGGGAGGGCTGCTGGCAAAGGGGCATGGTAGTGGGAAGCAGAGAGCAGGCAAGGGAGGGGGAGAGCACCGCCCCTCCAGGCCTTGCACCAGTAGCCACCTCCTCTGCCCAGCTACCCCTTCCAGTATCACATTTAGCTATCAGCTCAGCAATGATCTAATCCTCTGAGAGCACATGGGGCCTAGGGGTGGCTAACTGTGGTGCTGTGTGGCTCAGCTACCCTACTTCTGGGTATATATCCCAGGAAATGAAATCAGCATACCGAAGAGATGCCTGTGCTTTCCCGTCCATTGCGACATTCTTCAAGTTAGCTAAGGCACAGAGTTAACTTAGGTGCCAATGAATGAATGAATAGGTGAATATGTTATATTTGCTCACTAGGATATTATTTAACCATAAAGAAGGATGGAATTCTGTCATCTGCAGCAAAATAGATGAAACCAGAGGATATCATGTTTGGTGAAATAAGTCAGATGCAAAGAAAGACAGGTACTTCACACAAGGAAGTTGAAGCAATAATTTGCTAGAGTAATAATTACTAGGGGTTGGCAAATGGGAGTAGAGGGCAGCTGGCCTCTGAGAGTGAATGCTGTGTATATGGACTTTATTATGCAGAACCCCTTTAGCATGTACCACTAATCCATGTTAATAAAAAATAAAGATAATTAAAGGGAACTATTTTATCATTTTTTTAGTAAAAGGTTTTATTTCATTTTATTTTTTGATTTTTGAGACAGGGTCTCTCTATGCAGTTTAGGCTGGCTTTGAGTTCACTATGTAGCCCAGGCTGGTCTCAAAACTCGCAATGATCTTCTGACTTCAGCCTCCTGAATGTTGGTACTATAGGCATGTGCCACTATGCCTGGCAAATATTTAATTTTAAAATCATAAATAATTGTAAATCAAATTACAAGTCAAAAAAGTTATCTAAATTAGAAACAAAAGAAGCAATTTCCAATTTTTAAAGATTTGTATTTAAAGAACATGCCTGGGGCTGGCGCTGGGGCTGGGGTTAGGACTGGGGCTGGGGGTCTGTGGCAGATCACTTGCCTGACATGTGCAGACCCTGTGAGTGATTCCTAGCCCTCAGAAAATAAGGAGAGAGAGGGGAAGAGAGAAGGGGAAAGAAAAGGACAGAAGCAGAGAGAAAAGTGACTGTGTAATGTACATATTTTAGCAGGTCTTCATTATATGCCTCATATATTTAGACATTCATTCGATCAGCATCTACTGAGGGCCTCCTATATACAAGATACTTAGAGCAGGACAGACAAGCTTTAATCTCATGGAGTCATTCAGCAGGGGAAGACAGACATCAAATGCCAATTACAGCAACACTGGATGTTTGCATAAGCACAGTGCGCTAGAGGAGTGTATTATTGACTAGTGCAACTATTATGAGTGATCATGGAGTGATTTCCATGGGCTTTTGATTTTAATTTTTGCCATGCTGGGAATTGAATCTGGGGCCTTGTGCATGCCAGATGAGTACTGTATCAGTGAGCCACACCCCCAGCCCATGAAGCTTTGGAGGAGAAAAAAAATATCCCGAGTCCTGAATATAATGAAGTATCTAGAAGTAAGTGGGACAGGGCAGGGGCAGCATGTGTAGAGTACTGTGTTCTGGTGCCAGAGAGCAAATAAGAAAGCGAGGAACTGAAAAGCCCATTGCAGCCAGCCAGGTGGGTTATCAGGGACAGCCCCAGTGGAGGCACTGAGGGGTATTGCTTTCGCTGTGAAGGCGCAGGGAAGCTTTCTGCAGGGCAGTACGTCCAGATCAGGTGGGCTACAGACCGGAGCATTCTTTTGTTTGCAGTGTTGCATGTTTTGGCTTACATTAAACATTGGTGGCCACACGTTCATGATCCCCTTTTTATTGCAAATTAGCTGAATTAGTTGAAACTGTGGAGTTCGTTCTCACCTCGTTAGTAAGTTGTTCTTCAAATTGGTCCTAATTTCTCAGCCATCTTTGGAAGCTGTAACCTGGGCCTTGCATTTGGCGGTGCACACATTTCCTGTTCCCTAGGGGGGTGGTGATTTTGAAGTTTTGGATGACATCAGGCCCAGGCCCTGAGCCCTGTCCTGGGGCCTGGGCCTCACTTCCTCCATTTTGGGCCCTGGAAGAAGACCCCAGCTACAGAGAGTGAGAGCCAGGAGGTACGTGAGGGAGGAAGGGCATAAACATCTCCTTTCTCTGCTTTTGTAGAGACTCTCCCAGCTGGCCCAAGATGGATCTAGTTACACAGGTCATCCTTGGAGACCACTACTTGGCTGAATTCTTTTTTCTGTGAAAGCCTTTTCCATTCTTTCTTTGAGTATATTTGTTCATATAAGTGCTTTGATTAACTTAGTTGGCTGCTACTAGATCTGAGTGTGTGTGTGTGTGTGTGCGCATGTGTGCGGGGTAGTATCAATCAACCAGGTGTTACTCAACTGCTAATAGCATCAACACTTAATTATGAGACTGAAGACCTGTTTGTACTTGAATTCAATGTATAGTTACATCTTAATGACAACTAAAAAACCTCCTGCCATTGCCCCTCCACCTCATGAGTTGAGTGTGTTTACATACTGTGCCAGAACCATGCCCGATTCCTTGCGTATATTTTCTCTAATCTTTACAATGACCGCTGCAAGGTAGGTTATTCATATTGCTGTCATCTACTGTACCAGTAGGCTCCCAGCAGGAAACAGATGGCCTACTCAAATGAGGATAATTTGCGATGAGTTTAATAAAGGAACTATTTACAAAAGTATGATTAGGGTGAGGGAAATCCCAAGCATAGTGTGCCCGGGGCTAGCAACAGCAGAGTGCCTTTGTTATAAGCCAAGAATGGAAGGGGGATGGAGAATGCCTGGGAGGGAACAGGGGAAGCTGTTTGAGATGCTGTCACCAGGAGTTGCATCTTCTGTAAAGGAAAGAGGCTGGTCCTCTGCAATTGTGCAGCGATGGAACAAGGGGAATGAATAGGCCAAGAACACCCTTCTTCCTTCCTCGATTGACCAAAAGGAAGCTAGGGAGCAAGAAGGCTTGCTCATGTGTTTAATGCTGTGTATAATAGATAAGGATAATGGGGTGGAGGAAGGAGGGAGGAGGAAGATGCCAAGTACCCAGTACATCAGCCAAACTAATCAATGGGCTCAGTGTCCAGCTCACTTGCCTCTGCTCTTGGTGATGGGGATGTGAATCTTCACAAATTTGGTCCATGAACTTTGTGGCCTCGCAGGTGTTTTAGCGCCTTACTTCCAAAAGATTTTCCTCTTCCCTACACTTTCGCCCACTCTGTGGCCACCTTTACCTTGTCATCCCAACTATCCCCGCTGTGCTCTCTGAGAACTCCAGGATTGGTTGCTACCTTTATTCATTGCCTGTTTCTGTCCCCCAGTCTTCCCTCCCCACCTTCCTCAGGCAGGATTTCCCCATTCAACATTAGGCTCGCTTGCATACTTACATCTTCACTCCTTTGCCCTTGATTTATAAGTAATTCTTATTTTCCTGGTAGAGAAATGCTTTCTGTCCCTCCAAGCTACACTTTAAACATCCTTCTGAAATCTTCAACACTCTTACCTCCTGATTAAAGCTGAGGAGCTTTCTTTGTACTTTTCTAAGAAAACAAGAAGAGCTACTGAAGAACTGCTCTTATTTCTTACATCTGAATCTATCAAACCGTTTCTATTGGAGTATATACCTTCCATCTTTTTTCTTGTTATAGTCAAGTGTGCTGGCTTATTGTTAAAATATTTTAACAATAAACCAGCACCCAACTATCCATATATATTCTAGATCAGTGATGGTGAACTGTTTAGAGCTTTCAGTGATACAAACAGCCCACTGCACACATGTGCTGTAGGTTTGCTACCTTGTTCTAGATCCTATCTGTATCCTCTTCACCTTCCTTTCCCCTCCCTTCTCCTACTCTCTGCTGCCCTTTTTCTTTCTTTCTTTTTCTCTCTTTTTCTTTCCTCTTCTTCTCTTTCTCCTCCTCCTCCTTCTTTCTTCTCCTCTGCATCCTCTTCTGTTCCTTCTCCTCCTCCTCTTCTTCCTTCTCCTCCTCCTTCTCCCTCTTTTTTCTTCTTCACCCACCTCAGGTCCTTGAACTTGTCAGGCAGGAGCTGGGCCATTCAGCTGTATCCTGGCCTCTTTTCTTTTCTAAATCACTTTTCGCTTAAACGTGGATTGTTTCCATGAGCATCCAAATGCATTCTAGCGTTTGTCATCTTAAAAAATACACATACTTATTTATTTGTTCGACATCACATTTGTGTTTCTGTCTCATTTCTCTGCTTCTCTTTACAGCAAAGTGTCTTGATAAGGTCTGTAGCTGGGCTTTCTACCTCAGCACTTCTCACTCTCCAGTGACCTACTCCCAGTCCTACTTTCTCCCTGAAACGCAAACAAGCTTTAGATTTGCAAACCTGAAGCCTGGCATTCTGTCTTATCTCACTGGCCTAATTTTGAAAATAATTCTATAGATTCCACTTTGTTCTGCAAAACTGAGCTTAGGCAATAAAAACACATAAATCCCTCTCCAACCTGCCATTTCCTAGCCTGTGGGGACATGGGAATGCTGGGCCTGTTCAAGGGCTAGAGCTGTCCTGATCTCAGCTATTCTAGCTCAGGCTGAGAAGGCCACTTGGAGCCGCAGTCCTGAGCACCAAATCCTAGGGGCAAGAGAGACACGGGAGCTCATCTGTCTTTGTGCCAGCATAAATGGTGTCTTACTATAAGAGACGAATTCTTTACAAAGAAGGGAGTCTAGGGAAAGTATCTTTTTGAGGCAAGAAATAGGTGGGAGAGCAGACCTTGACCCCCCCCCCCCATGACTGGGCATGAGCCAAGGGGAAGATCTTGCTTTTCCTCCTCCACGTTTTGTCTCTGAACTGCCAAGTACTAGACTGCAAAGAAAGAAGTACTGAAAGGGATCAAGCACAAGGAGAGAAGGGCAAGAGACAGTAAACCCTGGCAACCCATCAGCTCTACCCTGACCCTGCAGTTAGTCCACGATGACTAATTTTCAACTAGAAACAAAATCTTATTGCATTAAACCCCTGGATTTATATGTGTGTATGAGAAGCTAAAATTAGTGTAATGAACATGCCATTCTAACCTTAATCTGCCCCTACAATAGTTTCCCAGCAGAAGTTTTGGGATGCTTTATCTCAAATTTGCTCCTGATCCAGTCTTGTTCATCTTGGCAATGCTTCTGTCCCCCACCAGCTACTCAGCAATGGAAGGGTGCCCAGCTGGTATTAGGTGCTTGTTATGGTTTGGGTCTGGATTTCCCCCCAAAGCCTCATGCAGTCATGGGGGGAGGATTTTTCGTAGGTGGCTGAAAATAGTGTCTATGATTGGTTTATTGTCTAGTGCTGGGATTGGGAGTGTGGGTGCTACACCCATCCTAGGGCAGGTAGCCTGCGTACAATATAAAGGAGGAAGAAAACCTTGCTCTCCTCCCTAGCCCCATTTTTTTTTTTTTTGCTCTTGTTGTTTTACTGTCTTCTGCCACCATGTACTCTTTTCCTACTGCCGTGTGCTACTCTGCCTCAGAGCTAGTGGATTATGGACTGAAACCTCCACAAAATGTGCGCTAAATAAGCCTTTCCTTCCTTAACTTGGGGCACCAGGTACTTTGTCTCAGCTATGAGAAGAGTAACTAAGATAATGCTCATAAATACTGATTGAATAATTGTACCTTGTTCTCAGTTTGTTTCTTTCTCTTTTTGCCATCAAATCCATGAACAGCCCTCCAAACTTTATTCATCATGATCCATCTGCTTCTCTGCTACAGCTCTCTCCATTCTAACTTCTGTTGTCACTAGCATTGCTGCTGTAGTCTCTGTGGTGTGTTTTTCCAACTGAAGTCCAATCTTAGTAGCTAGTTAGATATTTTGAGCATATAAACCAGAGTATGGCACCCTTGTGGCTTCAGTGACTTCTCATGACTTTAGAACAGAGTCCTACTCCAGTGCTGCCCTACAGGGCTCTCGGTGACGTGGCTGCTGCTTCTCTCTGTGTGTGCATGCTCTTCCCTGCTTCCTTCTCATAAAGCTCTGGCTGTCTACTGCTCTACCCATGAACGTATTGCTTGTTTCCAACAAGAGACTTTTGCTTTTGTCATTCCCTCTGCCTGAAATGCCCTTCCCTGCTTTCCCCACAGCTATCTTCCTCTTTCCTCCTTCCTCTTCCTTGTCCTCCTCCTCCTTGTCTAAGTTTATATGTGGCCTCCTCAGGGGGCCCTTCCTGGTCATCCTACATAAAGAACCTGCCAGGTCCCCTGATCTCACGGCACTGCTTGATCATTGTCACCGCACCTTGAACTACTTGACGTGCGCCCTACATTATTTTATTCTTCACAGGGGACTTTGGATGCCTTGCTAATTACCGTATTTGCATCACTTACTGAGTATGCACCTACCTACTATGTGGCTCAGAAGAATGAACAAATTTACTTGAACTCTCAAGTTTGAACACTGTATGGCCTCTGATTTAGTCATCTCATTCCTGACATGGTGAGGTTGGTTGAAAGGTGGGTTACTGTTGATGATCTTATTTAAAAACTTAAGATTTCAAAAAAGTTGTATTTTCATTGCAGAAAATTTAGAAAACACAGACAAGCAAAAATAAATGATTAAAAAGTAGCTGTAATACAGCATTCTGAGCTAACCATCACTGATATTTCAGCATGTATCTAACTATTTAATACACATTTTAAGGCAACAGTGCCATTATTTTATCACAGTGGAATGTGGGACGTGTTACTTTTGCCCCACAAGGGCCTTTTTGTGGGGCACTTCAGCTGACTCCTACATCAAGCGGTGTGGATTTCTTCTTGGAACCTGCCAAGTGGGCAGCCTCTGGTCATGGTCCTGCACCTCAGCAGGAACTAGGTGATGCCAATTTATCACTGTCGTTGTCCTGGAGTGATGTTGAAAGTCAAGTAAGGCTGTGCTTTCTGTGGCTAATTTTCCTTTGTTCTTAAAGCTAAGATGTGAGAGACCTGTTGTAGAATCTGGTGACCCAGCTGGTTCATGGTGACAAGCTAATGTCTCCCAGAGTGACTGTAGCAGCTTGTAGATTGGCAGTAATGAAGCCGACCTCCATTACATGCAATAAAAGTAGGACTCTTAATAAAAACCTAAACAAGAGAGGGGCACAGCAAGGGCTGCATTCTTCTTGCCTTAGGTCCTGGCAAATTGTCATGTAGTCACTGAAGCCCCAAAAGATAAGACATTCAGTTATGGCTCGGTTACAATTCAATTTTCAAATGTTGTATGTTGGTGGAAAAATCACACCAATATAAGTAATAAGACCAGGGGAACAGGGAAGGGGAAAGTGATATCAACCAAACACCGTGAAAGCATATACCTATACTTTTTAAAGGTGAATTGGTCCTGACACATACTTTAATTCTATTAATTTGGCTGAAAGGTAACTATTGTATATTAATAACAATAGTGAATCAGTCTCTCAATTCATGATGCCCTGTATCCAGAGCTTACAGATAAACCTTACCCCAGGAGTTGTATAAGAAATTTTCAATAAAACATGAGGTGGCAGCCTGAATTATGTCTCCTGAGAGCTGTCCACACCGCAGTGTCTGGAACCTGTGCATATATTACCTTAAAGGGTAAAAAGGGCTGCTGATGTGTTAAATTCAAAATCTTGAAATGAGAAGGTTATGGTGGACTACAGTAGAAACTAATACATGTGGTAGACCCATAGTGCAGGGGAGAGTCTAGCACAATATACATGTCAACTCTGATTGATTGGTAATGTCTGTAGTTGTGTGTTAAAAAGGATTCTGAGGGTTTTTTTTTTTTTTTGTCTTTTTTTTTTTTTGCCAAGGAAAATCATTGCTATAGTCAATCAGCAATAATAGATTAGGTTCCAGATACACCCTGTATAAATGGGAATGCAACCTCCTGATGGGAAGTCCCAAAGTTCTGAAAGATGAGTGAGTACTGGGTTGGATTCAAATGATGATGGCCAAGGTGTGGGGGTTGCAGTGAACAATACAGTGGAGGTTTCTTAATTAGGAAAGTTATTCGCTTTACCAAGACATTCTGATATCTTACAGACCTTGGCTCTGATAAAGTTGAGTAATCACACTGACTTGTAATTTTGAGGCATTTGATGCCCCTGTTATCCCATACTATCAATAAAAAAGTAAACTAAGCGTAAGATTTTTGAGGCACAGAATAAAAATCGCTCATTTTTTAAGACATAGCGGACCAAGGAGATAGCTCAGTGACATAGCACTTGCCTGGCAAGCACGAGGTCCTTAGTTCAATTCTGGGTACCCCCACCCCTACTCCTTTCCAAAAAGGAAAAACAAAAAACAAAAAACACATGGATAGAGGATCATTTGTAAAAATAGAGGCATAGAATGCTTTGTAAAAGCAGAGATAAGAGTTTTCTCTTTTCAATCCACTTAGCACTAATTCTTTACTTGTCCCTCTTTCCCCTTCCCCTTATCACTTCCATTCAGGGTCCCAAATCCACAACATGCATATTAGGGGAACAATTGTGCAGAGGAGCAGGTGAATCCTGATTTGAGTTTTGAGGGCTGCATCGGTGAGTTAGAACCAAGATCCATTGCTTGTCATGAATAGCTTGGAGGCCGTTAGTCATCCTCTTCTTTCCAAGGTACAAGTGCTATCTGGGAGACCACAGAGGGCCCCTTTGGCAGCTGCAGGCCATCCTTACCACATTCCAGAATATCTTTCAGGCATTTGGGTCTATGGCTACCTCTTTGGATTGCTCCCCTGCTAATGAATATCTTACCAGCCCAACACAATTGACAGCTGATTGTGCCACTAGCTGAGGACTGCCTCTGGGTTTGTCTCAAAGTGAGGTTAGTGATGGGGTGGGAGGAGCTCTCTGGGTTTCTTAGATGCTATTTACCTGGGAGCAGAGTGTGTGCACAGCTCTGGAGTGGTGATGGGGGGCAGTCCTCTCCACACAGTTGGGCCAATTATTCGTGTAGGTGGATCCTGGGGATTGTTTTGCTAATTTTGAATGTAATTAAAAACAAAAGCAAGGCAAAACAAAGCCGGACCATTCTTGCAAGCACAGAGGCCCAGGAGGGAAAAGAAATAGAAGTGAACAAAGTTGCCGCTCCTCCCAGGGTGAGGGCTGTCTTCAACTTCCCACTTCTCACACATTGTTGAGAGCCATGGGGAAATGGGCCTGGGTCTGCAGCTGCCATGTCGGATGCAAAGGCCACCCCATCATTAGGCAGATCACCCCCATATTTTACAGACAAGGAAGCAAAGAATTGATGAGAAGGAAATTCTTTCTTGAGATACTTAGCTTCAGCAGGGGAGCCCAAACCAGACCTGCTTCTCTCAAATACTAGTTGGGGAGGGAGACCTTGAGACTCTGCTGACTGCTGACTGCTTAAGAGGACGAAAGACTCCAACCCGGACAGCAAGAATCTTTAGGGCAAGAATGATGTTGGTTCCTGTCTTCATCCTTAGTACTTGCGTACCTGGAAAATAGGCAGTGCTCAGTGGATATTTGTTGAATAAATAAGTGAGAAACTGATTAAATGAATGCTCTTCTGATCCATCCAGAAGGAGGAAGAGTCAAACACACTCAGAAGCCAGCATAGATAGCTGAAGCAAGCGAATGGCTTGATCTTTGTTCTCTTATACTTTCCTCAATTATGTAATTATATTAGAGATGTATCATGGAGTCCAAATATATATATAAAAAAAAAAACTTGGCAGACTTATCTTCTGTAATGTAGTGGCTAGTAGCCATGTGAGACCACCAGGCACCTGAATGTGTCTTGTTTGACTCTCTAGTCAAACAAGATATGCTGTAAGTATGGGACACATACTCAATTTTAAAAGTATTACAAAGAAGGGAAAGCAAAATATCTCTTCAGTAATTTTTAAAATATAGTATGTCAATTAAAATATGGAATGCATGTTGAAATGAAAGTATTTGGGGTATATGGGTTAAATATGTTATTAAAATTAATTTTTCTATTTTAATCTTATTTATTTATTTATTTAGTACGGGGTCTTGATACACAGTTCAGACTCGTAGTGATCCTCTGCAGCACTGGGATTACAGGTGTGCATCACCATGCTGTGATTTGGTGACCAGCTTGGAGGGTGTGGGGTGGGGCTGGCAAGGCATGTGGTACTGTACTGTTCAGGATCTTGCCGTTGCCTGGCATGTGCTTAGACCACTGAGTTTTCTTCTCAGCCCTATTTTTCTATGTCAAAAAACCTTTTTCTATATCAGGAATTTTAAAATTATATAGATGATGTATACTTGTAGTTCACATTATGTTTCTATGACATAGTCCTGTTGGGGCTGGGGAGATGGCTAAGTAGAATAAACACTTGCTTGGCAAGTGCAAGGGCCTGAGTTCAATCCCTGGTTCTACCAAAAAAAAATTAAAAAAAAAATAGCACTGTCACAGAACATTCATTTTTGCATTTGTCAGGCATGTGAGTTGAAATAAGAAATTATTTATTATCACCTAAGGCCTAATTAAGAAGTTATTTAAATGGTAAGGCTGTAGTTCAGTGGCAGGGCCCTTGCCTAGCAAGCAGTAGGCCCTGGAGACAGTCTCTAGCACTGCAAAAACATTATTAATTTGGTAATGTATTAATTAGTTAAATGACTGAAATAGCCAATGATGACTATGAAGAGTCATGTTTGGTGCTTCTATATCTTAAATGTTCCCCAAAGGCTCACATGTTAAAAAACTTGTCCAAGCTGATCTCATCTTCTATCAGCAGAAAGCTGATTCTCACAGACCTTCAGGGACAAGGAGTAGGATTAGGAACCCAGATTGTAGGACTCCAGTGCCCTAAATTTTGGATTTTTAAGCCTAGTGCTCGCAATGGTGTGTTATTGTTGTGGGTGACTGATTGTGTCAACTTGAGAAGTTGGGCCTGAGGCCCAACTGTAAAGTGACTCCACACTTGAAGGAGAATGAGGGAGGATGGAGGATCTTCTTCTTCCTCCAAGGAGCTCCAGTCTTCACCATCATCTTGGAGGTCATCCCCTGGCTTCTGGTGCAGACTCTTGGCATCTGCCTTGGATCCTTCAGCCTTCTGGTGTAGGCTCATCAGCTTTCTGTCACAAAGCCCTGGGCCTCCTGATGCGATGTGCATGGAACACTGCAGTGAGCTCCAGACCTTGGACTGAATCCTTCAGTTTTCCATGTGCAGACACCCGCTGCGTCACTTTCTTACCTGACTCTGAAGCTGACCATCATAAACTAGTCTTGTCATTTCTTATACATTTGTACATCTTGTGTTATGTCTGTACCTGTAGTAAAACCTTGACTGATGCAGTTATATTTAGGATTGCTTAGGATATTTAGGATCACAAAAACCTTAATACCTGTGTTAGGGAAAGTCTCAGAATTTGTTTGTTTTCCTAAGTTGGAAAAGGCTCAAGGCCAGGCCTGAGGCTTTCCTCTTATTTGTGTTCTGACTTACTCCCTCAGAATTTGGAGAGGCAAGGGACCAGGACACCCCTAATAGGGCAAAGGGCTTTGTCTCCTCCTCCTGTGCCATTTTGCCCCTTGGAGACTGCAGCAGGAGAATCAAACTTCTTCGAAGCACCAAACCTGTCAAGGGCTTTCCAAGGTCAGGGCTCTTGCATCTGATCTTACTACTCTTTGAATGTAGATACAAGGCAACGCCCTGAATTTTAGCCTTGGGAATTGACTGTCTTTTGATATCTTTTTTTTTTAATGTGCAATTTTTGTACGCCTTGCATTTAGTTTAATATCAGCTTCATAGGAGAGAGAGGAGCTCATCCTGTATTCCAGTCCTATGGCCCTGGGGGCCCCATATCTGCCTGCAGAATGAATGAATAAATGAAAATTTGGTGTCCCTAGGAATGTAGCAGTTGAAAATCTTATTTTTTTTTTCCTCCAAAGCCTACCATTTCTTATAGGCAATTAAGGGAGTGAATCTGTTGCTCAGTTGCATTCTTGTGAGGCTTGTTTGGGGCAGGAAAACAGAAGGTAACCGCATCAGTCTGAGGTCAGTCTGTGGAGGAAAGGTTAGCCTGGAGAATTCAGGCTGATGTCCTAGGGCTCATCTCTATGTGTAGAGTGAAAGTGTTGTCTTAGAACCCTGGGTCAACTCCCTCTTGGAAATTATGAAGGTCCCCAGTGAACCTGGTGACCTGAATACTATAGTCCTACATTCCCTTAACTGTGCCCTTATTATTTTGAGGGATACTGTACTATTTATCAGTAGTCCTTTTAATAATATCAGTTAGTATTCTGATGGATACTGTACACTAGTAGTCCTTAGCTTAATTTTAACATAATTTATTCTCCATTTTCTTGTACATGTGCTGCTCAACAGTTTCTTTTTTTTTTTTTTTCCGGAACCGGGGATTGAACTCAGGCCCTTGCGCTTACCAGGGAAGCACTTGTCCCACTGAGCCACCTCCCCGGCCCCCAAGTATTTTTTTTTTTTTTTTTTTTTGGGTGGAACTGGGGTTTGAACTCAGGCCCTTGCACTTGACACGGAAGCGCTTATTCCACTAAGCCATCTCCCCGGCCCCTCAACAGTTTCAAAGATGGAAAGAAATGAGTTATATCTTGAGCATTGTATCTAAGAACTTTGCTGGCATGGACTTTTTGGTTACATTTTTCCAAAGTCAGGACAGCTAAGTAGGTCAGGGTGGGTTTCTGGTTTACCTGGCTTGTTCTGGAATCTCCCATACAGATTCTTTTTCTCAGGTATGGTCTTTCTAAGCCAATGGATGGGGCCTTTGAAGGTGCTCTTCCTGCCTGAATTCAGGGACATTCTAGGTGGTACAGAACAGCCTCACTTCAAATACCCCTTTTCTGCTGCTCCTGGTTGGGAAGGAACACTGAGAGTGGTCACTGCACAGGGTGGCAGCTGCTGAGTCAGACTCTTGTCCCTGTCCAGTGGAATACCTATGTTCCATGCCCTCTTTTACTTAATGTCAAACTATTGACACAGCCAGGTTCTGGGTTCCTTCTCACAGGCTGCCAGCTAACTTTAATCCAGGTTAGCAGGCCACTGACCTCCTCGCATTCTAGTTTGCAAGCCTGACTTGTGCACGGTCAGTGTATATCCACTAGAATTTCATGCAGCTTACATGGAAGCTGCTGCAGTTTTGTACAAGTGAATGCAGGGAAAAAAGATGACGAGATGGAACTGAAGATCCCGGGACCACTTGTTAATGGGAGGAGGAAGCCTTGGTGCCAGTGAGAGGAGCTAAGCCAATCTGTTCTGTTCTTTTAAAGTGAAGGTGGGTTTGAGCAGAGAAAATCCTATTGTGTTGAATGATTCTGTCAGGAGTGAGGCAGAGACTTTGGAATATAAATAATTGCTGGTGAGTTGTAGAAGGAAGGTCCTCTCTCATCCTTCATCAGCGTATTATGGGCTTCAAATGTGAGGAGCATGTATGTTTCCAGATTAATGCAAGCCTGCCAGGGCCTGTTTAATGAAATTATTATTGTTAATAGTAGCAACTTTGATCCCCATGTGTGTTTACCATACTTTCCTGGGAGACATCTGTGCTGATTGAAGGTGGGGCCCCAATTGAATGTATGAGAAATTGGGGGAGGGAAGTAGGTGACTGTTACTGTAGAGTTTTAGGATCCCTTGTCTCAGGGAGTGGGGGAACAGGTAGGAAAAATTGGGGTGTGAAGGAGGAGAAAGTCTGTGGAAGAATGGATGATTCATTGGCACCAAGGCTTCCTCCTCCCATTGACAAGTGACCCCGGGATGTGCAGTTTCATCTCATCATCTTTTTCCCCCTGCATTCACTTGTACAAAGCCACAACAGCTTCCATGTAAGCTGCATGAAATTCTAGTGGATATACACTGACCGTGCACGAGTCAGGCTTGCAAACTAGAATGAGAGGTCAGTGGCCTGCTAACCTGGAAAATAAAGCAGCTTAGTTTGGAAATTGGATGTGAAAGGAAACTGTGTAAGAGTATAAATGCTGTGAGAAGGCAAAATGAGATGCAAGAGGGAATTTTTGAGAGGGAGAGGAGAGGGAAGGAATGCATGAGAGATAACGGGAATGCCATTAGTAAGGCGAAAAGCGAAAGAAGTGTGGTATGGACTGCCGGGACCAAGGCTGTCCTCTCCCCTCGCCTCATCTACGTGCCCACTGGGGAGGGAGGAAAAAGGAGTGAAGCAGATGGAAAAAAGTGTGTGAGGCACAGACGATCATTCTTCCCTTTCTCTGTCTTCTCCTGTTTCTTGTTTTGCTTTCTTTGTCTTCTCTTTCTTGCTTTATATGCAGGTTCAAGCACTGGCAAGGTTTAGGTTGATTGTGGGAACTCCCTGTTTATCCTTGGCCTAGACATTTAGCTCTGAGCACCTGAGAGACCCTGTCCTCCAGAGCATGCCTGTGGTCAGAGGTAGCCCAGGCTACCCATTATTTGAGGGGTTAGGCAAGGTGTGCTGGTGTAATTCTGAAAATTGAAGCTATAAGCAAATGAAATAGACTTTAAAACGTGCAGTAAAATAACAAATTAAAAAAATAATAGTTCTCTCTTCTTGGTCACTGTGTGAGGATTGCTCAACTAATGTCTTAGAAGTAGATCAAGGGCTAGACAAATAGCTCAGTGGATTAAAGTGCCTGCAAACAGGCCCAGGGTCAGCTATGCTGGCCCCACCCCCAGGGTGCACTGAGACAGCAGTTGAGACTTGGTGTGGTGGTACATGCCTATAATCCCAGCTCTTGGGAGGCTGTAAACAGGCGGATCACTATGAGTGCAACCTAGTAGTGAGACCCTGAACACCCTGTGGACTCTCCTCTAAAATACAAACAAAAAAAAAAAGAAAGAAAGAAACAAAAAAAAGTGGATCAATCGAGACATGTAGTTGAAGGGCCAAGGGAGGTGTGTGTGTGTGTGTGTGTGTGTGTGTGTGTGTGTGTGTGTGTGATTTTTCCCCTAAGGAAAGAGACCATATATAGTTATTCTAAATAACATACACATAAACATTACATGTCATTATTTAACACTGCTTTACCTTTTTTTTCAGAGATGGGATTGAACTTGGGGCTTTTACACTGAGCTACATTCCAAGTCCTTTTACATTTTTAAAATTTTGAGATAAAAATCTCACTCAGTCATGAAATTGACCAGGCTTGGCTTGAAACTGTGTGCTTCCTGCCTACAGCCTTTCAAAATATTGGACCACTGCTCTATTTTTTTTTTTAAAGTTTCTGTCACAATTCTGTTATGATGTTAATATATTACTGGTATATTTTAGATATGCATAGTGATCACATTCATCATGGGGAATTTGTACCTGTGTAAGATATATCTTGGTTTTTCTTTTTTTTCAGCGCCCTCTCCTCTACCTTTTCCCCCTCCTTATTTACAAAACTTTTCTTCCATTTTCCCCTTCTATTCTCTTTTTTGAAGTAATAACTTGCAAAATATTGTTTGAAGAATCATGTACCCTTCTAACTTTTCCCATGGGAGATCTTGACATTGGCTTATAAGGAGGATGGGTTCAATTAGCCAGCCAACTGATCAACCCCAATAATGGAACATGGAGGTTCCAGCTGCAGTGTAAAATGCACCTAGGGAAGAGGTGCAATGTGAAGCATTCTGCAAACATTTCCTCGCTCCCCTCATCACTGCAAGGGCTGTCCATCACCTACCCAGGCACTGCAGAAGTTCCAGGTGGTGGAGAGGTTGATGAGATTTCCCCATGCACGTAGGCAAGGGCAGGGTGTCCCTCTGCTCACTGGAGCAGATGGCTTTGTACAAGCTCTTTAGGATGCCCAGGCCTTGTTTCAGCTCAGATCACTGAACTGGAAACATGCCTGTCCGCAGAGACACCTACCTTGGACGCTCACTGTTGGCCTTTTTTGCCTTGTGCATTGCTCCTCCTTTCTGATGTTTTGCCCTTGAAATAAGACTTCTGAGAGGCCTGGTTGTTGAGGCAGATGGGCTGGCGGTTGCCCGGCCTTCCTAAGCAGTGGGCCTTCTGTGTGTTTAAGCAGCTTTAGCTCTAAAATGACTGTCAGCTTGTTTCCTCCCTGTTTTCATCACAATGTGGAATAAAGATGGCAGTGGCTGTGAGAATACCTGCCTGGCAACTGTGCTTTTGTGTGCCCAGGCTAAGAAGTTCTCAAAGCTCTTGGAAATTTCAACACTTCAGGCTGAAACCTGGGAACCATTTCTGCAAGCATCTTTTCATGGCTATTCGAGAGTGAGGTCAGTGATAAGGAAGTGATGCTTGTTTTGAGAACAAGGGTGCTTGCTGCATAGACAAGGAAAAGCTGCTGGTGTCTTGCTTTTCTTGCTCCCCTTCCTCCCACCTGCAGGCCTCGGCCACAAATCCCCTTGTAATTATCCCCGGGAGGCTCACCTTCCGAAACAGGGGGTATTAGAAGGGCTAAATGTCTCCTGCCACACAGGGAGAAATATTCCTTTGTTTGAAGAGGAAGTTTTCTCATCCAGAGATTATGTCCTTCTGTGACTGTGCCATGATCGGAAGAGAGAGAGATTTTTTCACAGCCCCTGGGACCACTGTTGTACAAAGCCCCATAATATCAGGGTTTAGGGCGGCGAGGTAAGAGTTTCAGAAGGTTTTGAGGTGGCTTCTTTGCCACTAAAAAGTAAAGCAAGTGTTTTCCGGGGTTAGAGAGGATGGGAGAGGAATACCCGGAAGCTAGGGGGTGCTGCTGTCTTCTGGTCCTTGGAAATGTTCTACTGTCTTAGTTGGGTTGTGTTCCATGCAAACCATGTCTTGGGGAAGAAAATGGTGCTGGCCACCTTGTTCATTCCGAGTCAGAGTCCTATTTGGACATTCTGCTGATCCAAAGGGAGGTCGTTCAGGCTTTTCCATTAGGGCCATCAGTATTAGGACGAAAAATACCTACTGGTCTATTTGTTTAGGTCTTTATGCTAATATAACCCAAAAGAAGATCTTTAACTTGAGGCATTTAAAACAGAACAAAATGATAAGGAGAAAATGATGAAATATATACTTTGATACAGATTAAATACAGATGCAGATTTATACAAAATGATTTAATAATAAATGAAGTACTGGAAAATTACAAATAAAAGCATTGCTGTAACAATCTGGTTGTCAGTTACTAAGTCTGCCTCATTGGAATTTTAATAAGGAGTGAGCCAAGGGTGGTTTGGCAGCCCGGTGTCTATGAGCTAACTCCCGGGGCCTGTAGAGGGTTGGGTCTGATGATTAGCCCAGGAATACTCAGGGCACACTGCATGACCCTTGATGACGGCCATTGACTTTGACCTACATTTACCCAAATGTGATCTCAGAATAGATCCATTTCTTAGGGAGTCCAGGATCCAGGGATTTGTTCCTGAGTTCATAAAGGCCTTGAATCAAGTCCAGGGTGATCTAAACATGGCAAGTGTATCACTTCTACCTGCTTCTAACATGTAAGTCATAGCTGATTAATACCTACTTGCCCTTGAGCTCACATGTAGCACCTCCATTCCCAGGCAACCACAAAAGTGGATGTAGGAGGTGCAGCCCATTGGTCGCTACAATGTGCCACGTCCTGGTATTGGAATGGACATTCTTGTTCCATGGCTTGGAAAACTTACTCTTAATGGTTTTTTAGTGTAAAGGTTCTAACAGGTCCAAACAGAGTTGGTACAGTTTCTGTACCTCATTGCTAGTCAACAAAACTCACATGATATGAAAATGGCTATCATCAGGTAAAGGAGAAGAGAATGGTGTTACATGACACAAAGTTGGATTCTGCTTTCTCTGCCTACTGGTGATACAAACTTTGACAGTTATCTCTTTAAGTGTTGGGCTTTGTAAGATTTTAATTTGAGGGGTATTGTAAGAGTAAGAGATGATACAAAGAAAGAGCCCTAAGATTTCCTGACAAGTTGTAAACATTAACAAACAGTAGATATGATAAGTCCTATTTCAGATAAAGGTAGCTAACACAGTATCTAGAATGTAGTAGACACTGACTCAGTGCTGCTTTCTCTCCTATATCTTGCTAATTACCTTGCAGGTATTAGTAGTTTGTAATTATTTCTCTATCTGTGCTTATTTGTCTTGTGGGTCATTCCTGCTACAAGGCAAACTACATAAGGAGTTCGTCAGTTGGTTTGTCGGCTTCTGTTTCTCTAGCACAGAGATCAATGTATAACTCACAGGCATCACATGAGATACTGGCTGAAATACTAAATGTGTTTTCTTTGTTTTTATTCATTATTTGTTTTTATCATAATCTGGTGCAGCTTCTGTTATATAATCTCCCTCAGAAGCTCTCTGGGAGCTTTTCAGCTGAAAAGGCTTCTTTTCCTTGGTACTGTTGGGAGGGAGGGACTGAAAGGCTTCTAGGGCTTCATGCTAAGGCTGGATGCTGCCTGGAAACCTTTCTTCCACTTCCCAACAGGGAGGGCTGTTGTGTGGATCTTAGTTCCATAATCCTAACTGTAAAAGAGCTGCCTGAGTCAAGGCTGGATTCAGCAGGACTTGGCTGTTTAAGCATTTTATAAGGCTATGCTATCCAGGAAGGTAGTCACATGTGGCCAACAGGGCATTCAGAATGGGTGTGTGTGAACTGAGGTGGGCTGAAAGTGTGAAATAAGCATGGAATTTTAAAGACTATATGAAACTATAATATGAAGTATCTCATTAAAAACATTTAATGTTTATTACATATTGAAATGATATCTTGAATATATTGGCTGATATAGCTTCCTTACTTCAACCATTTTTATATTTTTCTCTTTTTAAAATTATGGCCACTGGAAAACTTAAAATGACACCTGTGGCTTGTATTTGTGCTTCTATAGTATTTCTCTTAGATGGTGCTATAAAGGGGCAGATACTTAGACCAAGGCAGAAGAAAGAGCAGTGGACCAGGGGTCTTATTTGGTTCTAATCCTGCTTTTGCACTAATTTAATGTGGAAACTTGAGCAAGCTGTCCACCTCCTCTGTACCGTAGACCTTGATAGAAATCTGTTTAGATGCTTTGCTACCTAAAAAAGGGGATTTGCTAGAACGCTTCACTGTTGCATGTGCAGATTGTCTTATTCGTGTTCCTGAAACCATGTCCGAGGACATCTGGAGCTCAGGCAGCCCTCAGGTTAGCACCCAGTGCTGATTCTGGGATGCATATCGAGGCCCCTTTTCATTGCACTGGAATCACTCTTTGTGAAAAGGACAGAGTTCAACAAGAAAGGCAGGAAATGCTATTGGAGGTCTAAGTGGGCAATAACCAGGTCTTTGTAAACAAGCTGAAATACCCCACAAAATTACAGTGGGCACAAAATACATGGATTCTCACTCTTAATACCTCTACCCTTCTTGTGAAGCAGTATTGTTTTCATCCATTCTAGATTCATTCACAAATGCAGCCTACTTCTTGGACTCAGTAAATGCAGAAAAAATGTAACAAATGATTTATTGGCCTGAGAAATGCAGGTGTTTCTGGGTATTAATGCTTCTAAGAAATGTCTTCTGTTATAGTCTTTGCTGGGAAGGCATCAGAACTTTGATGATTTTAAAAATCTAATTCAGATTGTGTCTATTTAATTTAGCATGTGCTTCTCTCATTTATATTATGAGTCCTTTCAACTGAAAATGAACCCTTTATTGTTCTGTATGGTGTCCAGTGTGTTTTATATGATAATAATAAGAAGAAACATCTTAGATTTTTGATGTGTGTTTTGTGAATGTCAAAAGTTCTTTGGAGGAAGGATTCAGAAGTTTGGGACTTTTAGGTTGTGATGTCTTTCAAGCACTTGCAAAAAGGCAAAAAAACCCCCAACATGCCTCACTGTACATATTTGGATGATTGGTTGAATGGTCTTAATTTTAAATAACCAGCTATTTAAAATTATGTAGACATGACAAGTTATCACATTAATCAATATATTCAAGATATCATTTCAATGTGTGATAAGCATTAAAATTTTTTAATGAGATACTTCATATTATAGTTTCATATAGTCTTTAAAATCCCATGTTTATTTCACACTTTTAGCCCATCTCAGTTCACACACACCCATTTCAAGTGTCATGTGGCCACATGCAGCTACCTTCCTGGATAGCGTAGCCTTGTGGCATGCTCCCAAAATGCTTAAACAGCCAAGTCCTGCTGAATCCAGCCTTGACCTGGGCAGCTTTTACAGTTAGGATTATGGAAGTGAGATGCACACAGCAGCCCTGTTGGGTAGTGGGTAAAGAGCATAAGCTCTGTTATTCCTTTTGGCTACCTAAATATGATTACAGAGTTGCTGTATTGAGCTCATTTGCGGTCTGGTGGAGAAATACATCCCCAGTGTTGTGAGCATTTCTATTCCTTTTGAGTGCAGGTTACATGTAGATGTGTTATTTTCCTCTTTTATTTGCTCTAGTGCAGTATGAAAGAATAAGCATAGACTTGGATTCAAGTAGAATTGGAATCTGTGTTCTTCTGTGTAAATTGAATTTCACCAATTTATTTCATGCCTTTGAGTGTCAGTTTCCTTCATGGACTTCAGGGTGAATTATATCCAGTTCACTTAGCAGTTGAAGGGTTATGGTAGGTTACCTCCTTACAATGTCTAGAAATCACTAATAGGCTTTTTCATAAAACGCTCAGTTAAAAGATTGCACTTGAGATTTTGGAAGTTTCTATCAGCTTTTCATTTCCAGGACAAAATACTTCACCTACACAACTTAGAGGAAGAAGTAGTTTATTTTGGCTTATGGCTGCAGAGGTTGCAGTCCATGGCTGGAAGGCAGCTATGCTTACCACTACACCCATCATCACAGCCATGACTGGCTGGCTCTGAGACAAATACCATGGCAGAAGGGCTGGCAGGAGACAGTGGATGACCTCACGGCTGTGGGAAGCCGGGAGCCGGAGCAAAGCCAGAGAGTGAGGGAGCCGGGTCCAGATGATCCAAGGTCACGGCCCAACACCCACCCAGAGACATCCAGAAGTGTGCCTTATTAATCTAGGTAGCTCTTAAACCAATCAAGTTGACAATTAAAATTAACCATTAGACATACTGTAGATTTGCTAGGCTACATTCATTCATTAATCCCCTCAAGGGATAACTATTTCTTTTTAGAGATGTTGCCTGTTAACATCTCTAAAATATTTACTCCCTCAAGTTTATGATTTTCCATGATTACTTTGAAAATGAGGGAGTCATTTGAGTACTTACCTGTTGCTCAGTTTTGTTCTTTTGCTAAAGTTACTAAAGGAAAAAGTGCTGATGTTTTTCCTTTGACACTGAGGAATCTACTCAACACTATCTATTCTAATATCCATCAATAGAAACAAGATGCCCAGTGCCTGGACCAACTCTTCAACAATTAATGAGCACCAATATCTGCCAGGTATTTGTTTAACTTGAAAGAACACTATGTGAGGTTACCCGTTGTCAAAGAACTTGATACCTAATGAGGGTCGGAGTACCCAGGCACACCTGAAAGTGGCAACAGGGGCAAAATGAGTCAGCATCATTTGTTCCACTGCTATGTTCATAGGGAAGTGTTGGTGTCTCGTGATTGGTGTATAAATAAGGAATACAGTTCAGATGAGTGTGGTTTGCTGAATACAAAGAGTCAGGAAAATTTTCTTGGAGGCAAGATAAGTTTGTGTCTATATTTCCTGGGACCCTCTCCTAAGATCTAGATGCAGTAGGTCTGGGTGGTAACACATATTCTGTGTTTCTAGCAGTCTGTCAGGTCTTCTGCCTACTGGTGAGTTCTGAGGCTATAAGATTCATTGTGTCTAGCTCTAGAGGTATTGTGGGAGAGGAACTGGGGAGGCTCTGCCTCATTTTGCTTGTGAATTTTGCCTTCCTCCTCATCCCCTTTACTGGGGTTGTCCTTCATTGCAGTTGGCCTGTGCCAAATGGTTTTTACAAATGGTGAAGCCGTGTGTTGCACATGTTTCATTCAGAAAAAGAAAATCCCTGTCTTGCTGTAATAGTTTTGTTCCTGTGCCTTTTTGTTCTCTATATATTTGCATTTGAATGTCTGTTTTGGATTTTTAAAAATGTATTTTGTGCAGAGTCTCACTAAGCAGCTCAGAATCATAGTGATCCTCCTGTTTTCAGCCTCTCCAGTGCTGAGAATACAGGTGTGCACTGCCATGCCCGGACTTGGTAGCGAGCTCAGCACCCCTGAGGGCTGCTTGGGTGCAGCATGTGGTGCCAGGGATTGGATCCCAGTCCCTGACCTTGCCTAAGCAGGCACTTAGTCTGCTGAGCTATCTCGCTGACCCTGCATTTGAATATTAACTCTGTCTCCGTAT
This sequence comes from Ctenomys sociabilis, assembly GCA_004027165.1. NCBI lineage: Eukaryota > Metazoa > Chordata > Mammalia > Rodentia > Ctenomyidae > Ctenomys > Ctenomys sociabilis. Next base: position 774 of record PVKA01005195.1, on the reverse strand, counting down.
ATCTATTTCTACTCTTATTTTGGCAGTGATGAAGTTACTGGGCTCCTCACTTGAAATAACTTTTGAAGCACAGCGTTATCTATCCCAACTGTACTGTCTATACATACACACACATCATGATTTTTTCCTTCTACAACCCTTCCTTTGTCTACACCTGTCAAAAGTGGGCACTCCATTGACATTCAACTAATTTAGGTGCTTGAACTCGACACCACAATCCAACACAGTCCCACATTCTGCAACCATAGTGAGTTATTCAAAGAAATTGTCGACCATAGCCATTTATAGCTCAGCTTAATATTATGGGCTCACGATGTATCCTTCATTTTTATACTTTTCTGCTGGATGGTTAAGACCTAGGTAGATCAAAACTTATATACCAACACAAGAACTTTATATTTCCTTTGTGGTCATTAAAGTCCTCTCAGGGTTTATCTTGTAGTCCTGTACATTATTCTGTAGTTCCTTTGTCTGTGTCATCCATGTGGATGAGTCACGGCCAATGCTTGACCAGATTGCTCTCTGTGAGAGCTTGAGAGAAGCTTTTCTCTTCATGTGACTCTCCCCAGGCACAGTTTAGAACTTCAATCTCTTTCCTCTGTGGCTCCACAATCTCCTTGTTCAGAAAATTTGGAGCTCACCTGAGTTTCATGATGTTGCAGTACAGGTTCTCCTATGTCCTGAGTCTTCGCTGACCTTGAAAGGCTAGGGCCAAAATGTTGGCTGGCCTTGTGGCTCTTCTATTTCTCCAACTCTGACTTGTGATCTTAGGTT
>PVKA01005194.1:76733-92620 GCA_004027165.1 Ctenomys sociabilis | reverse complement strand
ATGCCTGGAACTCTCATTCAGTCACTTCTGCATCATCTGTAAGCTTTCATCTTCTGGCTTCAGTCAGTGTCGCTTCTCCCAGCGATCTTGCCCAAACCCTCCCCCAGCCCTCCTCCCAAGTGTTCATCAGCAAGTTCAAGGTTGCCCTCAACCCCAAGGAAGCCCGTAAAGCTTGGGATATTCCGTCTGCCTCCTCAGCATCCACACAGTGCCTGACAACACATGGCCTAAGAAATGCAGCCGACTGAGCAAAGGAGCTTTGTTGGCTTCACTGCTCCTCAATCGGCATCCAAGGCTCTCCAAACCCTGATCCGCCACTCCCAGCACACCCAGGAGGTTCCACTCTACAGGAGGGTAAAGGGAAGGGAGATGCAAGGGCTGGCACCCTGGCTTCAATCGAGATGCTTAGAGTCCGTGTGACTCACACATTTACATTCCTGGGTTACATTTCCTTACATAAGGGGTTCCCAGCCTTTGAAGACAGAATTGCTTTTACAAAATCCTACAATAGAAACATCTTTAGAGCTAAGCCTCAGAACCACTGCCTCCTTAAAAACCTGTTTTTGTCTATGTTAGGGATAAGCATAAACATATCCCTCATGCTTTCTTTTTCTCTCTGGCCACCAGAAATTTTAGAGCTACTAAATATAGATGATGATAAATTTCTTGTATCCCATATTAACTATGCCTATCCCTTCTTTGGTGCCTCATTTAACTTGTATTTTTCCAGCTCAGATTGTTTGACCTAGAATTATTCTGTTCTACATATGTCTATAAGCTGCTTCAAATGCTTTCTAGAGTGAAGCAGACCTGCAAATCAGCAAGCAGATGAGACCTTCCCCTGTACTTTGCCAAAGGTGACATAACTAGAGTATCTGACATTTCTGCTCACACCCCTTGGTATTTCCTGAAGACTCACCCTCCGCTCTTCCTGGAGGCTGTGCACACAGCAAGCATCCAAGGCTCTCTGTGCTCAGATAACTCCCGTTCAGAGCCCCCCCTCATCATTTCCCCCATGTCTTGGAGCCTCAACTTCGACATCTGTAGAGTAGGGACAATACATTTCCCACAAAAGGTTCATGCAAGGTTTCCAAGAGGCTCTGTGTGGCTAGTTTCACGCCAAGTCTTGTATACAGACAGTGCTCAATAATGACGTACATTTAGTCTGAGGTTATGTGTTGAGTGCTACCTGGATACCTGGTCTCATTCCAAGCTCTAGGGATGCACTGACAAGTAAGGCTGGTCCAGAAATGGCCTGTCCTCCTGAAAGCTTTATTCGAATGGGGGAGAGCCACTGAGAAAATATTTTAATATAATATCCAATTGTGGATATTGCAAAGGAAAACAATTGAGGAGATGAAAAGTGAAAGTGGTATGGGGCTGGAGCTGCTTGCTAGGTGCTAGCTTCTCTGAGGAGGGACAGTGACCTATAGGACAGCAAGGGAGGGCTTGGGGAGATAGCTCGGGGTCTAAGCACCTGCCTGCTGAGCACAAGGACCCGGGTTTGATCCCCAGCATGGTATACTGTGCCAGCCCCGGAACCCTGGACATGCTGTGCTGGCCTTGAAACCAGGCGTGGTGGCACATGCCTGTAATCCCAGAGCTGGGGAGGCTGAGACAAGAGGATCACAGTGAGTCCAAACTGGATAGGGAAACCCTGCTGTATCAAAAACAAAACACCACCAACAAAAATGTACAGGAGAGAGAGAGACAGAGACAGAGACAGACAGACAGACACAGACAGACAGACAGACAGATAGACAGACAGACACAGACACAGACAGACAGACAGACAGACAGAGACAGACACAGACAGACAGACAGACAGAGACAGAGAGACAGACAGAAAGAGACAAAGACAGACAGAGACAGAGAGACAGAGAGAGCACAGAGGAGATCTAGATCATGATGGATCTGAATGTCAGACTGAAGAGAAGTTTCTTGGGGTACAGGGAGCCATAGGAGGATGATGAGCAGTCGGGTGAGATGCCCATTCTGTGTGATTTACTAACATCACCCTGCATTGGCCCCGACCCGTGGCGGGGTTGCCCTGGATGGGACTTCCCACCTGCTCCAGCTGCTTGATGGTGTTTGCCTGCTGGTTCTGCACCTTCTCGTGCTCTCGGGCACTGGACTCCAGCTTCCAGAGCTGCTCCTTTAAGCCAGCCACGCCGCTCTCCCTCAGAGAGGGTGACCCTAGCAGCTCCTGCTTATGTTCCTGCAGCATCTCCACCTCCTGCTTCAGCTTCAAGGTCTCCTGCTCCTTTTGCTAAGGAGACAAAGGAGACAAAGATCTGAGTCCATCTGGTGAGGTGAGGCACAGGCCCTCGGGTGGGCTTCTCCTTCCCCAGGGCAGTCCCTGCAGCATGCTGGAGAGAGCAGCAACATCCTTTTTCTTGTGGGACATCTCTGGCACTAATACAAGGCCCAAAAACTGCCCCGTAGGGATTCTGCAGGGGCTGCTATTGGCTCAAGGGTGACAAACACTGGGGGACAGGGGTGGAGGGACTGAGGAGAGCCAAGCCGTCACCCCCGTGGTTCAGTCTTAGCACACAATGAAAGGATGCTTATCCACGGAGGCTGGGGCGAGCTGTGGAGCGAGGAGGCACTGTGTCCACAAATGATGCTTCCAAGTGACACAGCCAGCTCCAGAGACAAAGAACCTTGGGCTGGATCCTGAAGGAGCTGAGCACCAGGCTAAAGGATGCAACATTCCCCTGGGGTGCCACAGCAAGCTAAGGGGCAGCTGAGAGAGGAGCCCACATCATTCCTCAGAACCAGAGTCCACACAGAACAGGACCTGTTCCTGGACACGGCTACAGCTAACTCATTTTTGGCTCAGTCCCTTGTTGCCTCCCAGGAGTAATCCTGGATCCTGCACTGGAGACTGCAGCAAGATCGTGACATCAAGCTACAGAGGTCTGATTATCCACCTGCCAAGTGCTATAGGTTTTATGAACACACACCGAATGCCATGAATCTTGCTGCTTGAGCAGGACACCCACACGATGTTCTCTCAGTCACCAACTGTCCAAACGCAGGACACCCAGCAAGCAAGAGCCCGGATGGCCTGGGAGCCCCGTCGCACTCACCTCCAGCTGTTCCTGCAGCCGGCCCAGCTCCCACCGCGTTCTGCTGCTCTCTTGGCTCACTTTTTCCCTGAGACTCTTCTCAAACATGGACTCCCCTAGGGCCTGTGCCAGCTGTAGGTCAAACCTGTCCACGACAGAGTGCATGTCACAGCCTGTGGTGGGAAACTGAGGCAGGGGTGGAGCGTGGCCACAGAGAGACAGTGAGTTCTCAGAGAATCCCTAGGTGAGGGAAAGGAAGCTCAGTGCTACATGCGGGGCTGGTGATGTGGGCAGAAATCCGGGATTCAGCACAGTGAGATTTAGGGTTCCTATGGAGTTGCCACTAAAATAATGACCACTGGGGTCTGGGGATATAGCTCAGCAGCACAAGCGCCTGCCTGGCAAGTGCATGGTCCTGGGCTCGATTCCTGGTACACCCCCCTAAAATAATGACTCCCTATTAAAAATCTGATAAGAACACTCAAACAAAAGGAGAATGATGTGATATACACATCAGAAGCTAAATATATATTCATATAAAGCTACACAGATATTTTACATATAGAGAGAAAACTTAGTTCTCCAACATGTGCCAAGGCCCATTAACTCTGTCAGGCCTACATTTGGTATCAAAAATTTGAAGACCAATGAACACATATAGGCAGAAGGCTATGTACCCACAAACACAAATGTAGGTCTAGACAGTCATCTCTGTCTTTATGCTAACATGTGATGCTTCCCATTTGCTATTCTGTGTCATATGATGTAGGTGACATCATAGCATGCTTACTTTCTGATAAAATTATGGACATTTAGGCATTCCCCCGTGTCTTCGTCTCCCTAGCAGAAGAGATAAGACAGACACACTGAGAGGCAGCGAGGAACTAAGGGGTGTCCCCAGGGGGTCCCCCAGCCCTCAGGATGGTATTCCTCTTCGGGAACAGCTCCTGGAGCTTCTCTGAGTCTGCTCAGCTTCCACAGCCTTCCTCTCCTCTCTCACAAATGAGGAGGACACCATGAGAAGACTCTTGGTCAAGTGTCTACAGAAGATATGACTTGGAGTCACAAACAGGAACTCCAGCCACATAAGTTCAGGGGAGTATGGGTGTCACTGGGGGTTTGGTCCTTAGTGACAAGAAGGCCTCCCCACTGTAAGATCATCCAGCATCCATTAATACTAGCTGATCTTTCAGAGTCACAGACTACAATGAAAGCCACTCGCAGTTCACATACTGGAGCCCACTACTGGGACAGCTGAGGAGCTTTCTGATTGGCTGCTGCTGACATCATTTTAGAGGCAGCATTTGCTACCCTGAATGGAAGTACTACAGTGATCCAAGGGTTCCAAGGTGCCAGGCCTTGCATTAGGATTGCTATAGCTCTTACAGCAATATAGAAAGACATATACTATCACATCCGCTTTCAGGGGAGGAAACTGAAGTGTGGAGTTCCAAAGTCATAGATGTAAGCATATGCCTAAAGGCCCTAGTGGCCTATAATCCCATCTACCTGTTCATGCCCTGGAACAGATGAGGTGCTGCAGTTGGGGAAGCATAGGAACTAATGTTCCAGGAACATCCCTAACTCAACAGACCACCTGATGCCAAAGGAAGTCTCTTGCAGACCCCAACATCTAGAGCACACTGAGGCCAAGCAGACCTGTGCACACCCTCCACCCCACCAGGAGCGGGCCTGAGTCCAGCCTTTCTGGGTGTGGAATCTAGAGAGTCGAGGCCGAGCTATCCTGAGTGTTCCATCTGCCTTGGACTAAGCTTTGTGACCTATGCATGGTATAACCATGGCAACAAGAGGGTCACTCCAAATGAATCCATTCTGACCCACTCCAAAGTGAGAAGCCAGGGAAGGGGATGGGGTTCCCCCAGCACAGAGACCCCACTCCACTCTGGGCCCAGCAAATCAAGGAGGCAACTGCTTGTACAGCTGGGGAGACATGGAAAGATGTGGGAAAGCCCAGCAGATCTCTAGGCTTCTCGCACAGCCATTCTGCCTGAATGTCTGCCCTTATGCTGTGAACCCTGCGGTCCCCGTGGGCTTCTGCTAAAATGCTAATCCACCTGGAAGAGAAACCAATCAACAGTTAGCATCAGAACTTGACCCTGCTGTAAAGGAGCAGCGAGCAGAGAGCCCCATGAGACAGGTAAGCTGGGAGATGAGGAAAGGCAGTCATGAGAAGTGTAGCCTGCCCAGGGCCTCGCGGGCTTCTGTCCATGGGGATGAGGGAATGACTGAAGAGATAGAATGTTTCTGACTGCACAAATTCTAGAGGCTGAATCTATCAGAGATCTGAAATTCTCAGAACAGAATGGAGCCCACAGTTCAGGACTCAGAGGGCCACAGCCAGGAGAAACTTGGAGCATGATGGCATTTACATGGCTCATGGCACTGCTGGGCAGCTGCCAGAGCCATTCTCCAGTGTCCTGTGAAGTCCAAGGATTCCTCGGAAATGTCTGTCTGGCTCAGAGAGGTGGCATCATTTCACAAGGTCACACAGCAAGTGGCCAAGCTAGACCTGACCACATTTTTTTCAAGTAGCTATTTTCCCTGGTGCAGGGGTAAAGTTGCCAGAAGAGAGAGCAGGAGATGGGAAAAGAAGCAGAGTAAAATCATTAAAAAAGAGAATGAACCTTTCTTATTTAGGAGAAACATGCTAACACTATTTTTGTAGATGAGGAAGCCTGCTCGAGAAAGCTTGAGGACAATCAAAAGAAATACTTAACGTAAACCAAGTTTGAAATTTCTGCCAACCCTCCCCCCATACAATTCTGCCTGCTACCACTTAGAAAAGAGGTACCTTCAACGAAACTACGTCTTGGTTCCCCAAGGAGTGTTTTCCTGGAATTTAACCTGAACATTCTAAAAAAGAGGCTACCTTGCACCTGTTTGCGTCCTATGAAGTCTCTATGCAGGCAGGATAAGCAATCTGAGGTCCAGAAGGGCTAGACAAGCAGCTCAAGATCACACAGCTGGAAAGAGGCACGCAAGAGACCTGAGATGGATGAACCCTCCCTCACTCGGCAAACGGAGAAGCTAGGGCTCAGGTGGCCAAGGTGGTGAGGCCAGCTGGAAGTTGGATAAGGGAAAGAGCCACACTGAAGTTGTGGGAGAATTGTATGGAAATAAGGTGTGAGGAAGAGGGAAAGAAAAAGGAGGAAAGCACAGGAGAGCTAAGCCCCATGGGCCAGGGAGCCTATTTGGGGGAGGAGGGGGTCTCTAGAAGAGAATCCAGGGGCCGCAGGGCTCCAGCACCAGTGCAGCAAAGCTGGCAGCCCCAGACGAGAGGGGGACACGACTCACTTCTTCTGCTTCTTCTCCAGCTCATGGTTCCGGCTCTGCTGGTTCTCCAGCACAACGCGAGTGTCCTCCAGGCTCCAGGTGAGACGGTGGCACTTCCTTTTTAGCTGGTGTGCCATCTTCTTGGCCTCCTCGTGAGCACTCTGCAGCTCGCCGAGCTGTGGGAACAACAGAACGAGTCACCCCGCTCTGTCTGTGCCAATGCCCTGGGGAATGTCCTGGCAAGAAAAAAGACCCAGGCAGTAGAGTGACCTGGCCTTGACAACTTTTGGTGTCCCTTCTTGTCCCTTCCTGTCTGAGCCTCCCTTTGCTGAGAGGCAAAATGGATAATTCCACCAACCTCTTTAGTTGGTTTCCTGTCTTCCCCAATCAACCTTCTGGCAACGCAGCAGTACACACACCCTTTACCTACTCTGATTCCGCTTGTCAGCCCCTTGAGCATTGGATAATATCCCCACCCTACCAGCTAGCATCACCTGGGAAGGCTCAGCCACGGAACTACCAAAGTGACATGCCTAGAGATCCTGCCCAGGAAGCCCAGGGGGCAGATCCCAAGCAGCGATGGCATTTTGGTCAGGGTATGTCACAGCGTGAGGTGTGGTCTTCAACCTATGCCGATGCAAAGCCACACACATCGTCTTCTAGGAAACACCCTCCCAAATGTCCTAGTTTACATCTGGGAAAGAGGACGACTCAGCACGCTTGCTTTGGAGAAATGGCCTCATTAAAGCATGGCTTTAAATAAGCAAAACTCTGAGCTAATGAAGCCTGTGATTCTAAATTCAGTATTTGAAGGCAAATGGAATGTTTTCTTATATTCTGCTGCTCAGAGAAGGTTGCTGTTTTATTACTTTTTAATGTAGCATGAATATTCCCCCTTCCTTAGGGAAACTGACCCGACTTTATAATTTGTTATTAAAGAACTGGGCTGCTTCCCTGCACTCTTCCCTCTGTGCATACCTACTGCTCAGGGTGTCTCTTGAGAACCACAAGATGGCATCCTTGTCGGAAGTAGCCATTAAACCAGCACCAGCACCAGGAAGGACACTGAGCTTCACTTGTGTGGTTCATAGACTCTCTTGTGATCTCCGCCTGCCCCTGCCCTGCTATGACCACAGTATAGTTTCCTCGCTCCTTGAGGATGTAAGAGTAAGAGTAACCATTAAAAGCCTCCCCCTTGTGTGTCTTCCATTGAAGTGGAGAGACCAAGAAGCAAACAGATAATTACAGTATCCATGGGGCTTAGGTCTGGGGAAACATTTCAAGGATGCCCAGCTCAACCGTGTCAGTGAAGACTTACTGGAGACAATGATACCTAATCTTAAGGCTAAGTGGAGACATCCAGAAAGGTGAGAAGCCTCTCATTGGAAAGCAGAAATGGCACGCGCAAAGCCCCAGGAGCGAGAAGGAATTGAGCATTTCAGGAAGAAGGAGGGGAGGGAGGAGGAGGAGGAAGGAAAAGGAGGAGGAGGAGAAGGAAACAGTATGGTTAGAGTTGATAGAGTGCCGGGGTCTGCTTCCCTGGGTGCCAATGGTACGTGTCACTTCCAGCCTCGAGGTTTGATGACATGCAGTGGTAATCTGAAACTGGCCGCACTGGGAGCAATGTATAGGCTGGGAGTTGGACAAGTCTAACAATCAGGGCTTTGCCACCCTTTGCCAGTGCATCACTGGTTAGCATGTAGACTAGTGAGAATTAGACGAAGGAGAGAGGTAGTGGAAGACAGAAAAGAAGGCAAACTATACTATATTCCTCTAGAAAGACTCAGCAAGATTTTATTAGAGACAAGTAAGATTACATGTCTAATATCTAGCTTCCTTTTCATGATAAAATTGGGGGAAATTTCAGGATGATAAAAATGCAGAGGACTCACAGCCAGAGCCATGAGGGCAGATGCTGGCACTACGGCAAGCAGGGTTATGGAAAGGAAGTGCTGGAAGATCTAGAAATACTTCCAAGGGGAGGTTTCTTTGCGAATGCCCTTTCAAACACGAGAATCACCATCTTGCACCCAGGGAAAAAGACCTTTGCCCTGCCAGGACCCCAAAAGAACAGTGGCTCAATTAAGAAGGGTTGACAGCCTCTTCCCCCTGGCCTGGAAGGTGGTAAGAAAACATCCTCCCACCCTGGCTCTAAGAGGGGCACAAACTGCTTCTACAGAAAATCAGAACCTCAGGTGTCTTCCTCACGTGGATTAAAGATAAATTTCAGCCCTTCTGCATATATTGCAAAAGTCCTAGACAGGAAATACAGCATCCTCACAGGGACTGGTTCAAAAGAAAGTGCCAAGTGTTTAATACATTTATTTTATTTTATTTTATTTTATTTTTATTTTATGTATCTGGTACAGGGTCACTATGCAGCTAGGGTTTGTAGTCCCCCTGTCCTCAGCCTTCCCGGCCCTGGGGTTACAAGTGTGTACCCCCACTCCTGGCCTCAGTGGCCAGCTCCGTTGCACCTAGGGGTGGGTGGGGCCAGAGCAGCATGTGGGGGCGGGGATAGAAAGGAGTGTTTTCTGTCTTTTTCTATTTTTTTGGTGCAGGGTCTCACTATGCATACAGCCCACATTCATAGCGATCTTCCTGCTTTTTGCCTCCCATGTGCTGGGATTACAGGCACGCACCACCGAGCCCAGATTGCATTGCCGGCTCGGCGCACCCGAAGGCGGGGCCGGCGCGGCTGGGGGAACCAAGGATCGAACACTGGTCCCTGCGCTTACCTAAGCAAGCGCTTAGTCCGCTGAGCTATACCGCCGGCCCTAAAAGGAGTGTTTTCTAATAGAACACTCCCATGTCCCATTATTGAAGGGCCCCCCATAAAATTAGCAAAAAGGGTTTTTAAAATTAAAAGCTCTTACCAGAGATCAACTCACAAGAAAAAAATAGTTAAGCATACATTCACTATTAGAGAAGAGAAGAAAATAGAACTCTATGATGCAGAACACCTGTGACTACTGGGTGGGAGATTGTGAAGATGGATTCACAATCAAAAGCTTAAAAACACAGGAAAAGAAACCCACCCTGGTGTTGACACAATGTGCAATGCTAGAGCCATCTCAAAAGAGCTCTGTAAGATCTGCAGCATAGCAGGTGGTTGAGCTGAGAGGGTGGGGACAACAGCCCAGTTTCCAGGCTGTTGCTCCGGCCTGTGGGAGACATGAAGGTAGATGACTGCAATAGACACAGTGGCAATGGATAATGTGTGACCATTTTTAAAGTGCACTGCAGTGGATTTACAGATGCAGAGGCCTAACCGATAATGTGATTTCCATACAGTCCAATCTGAAGAGGATCTAGAACTTGGATATCCTGAGTGAATGTTCGTGTCCTCTGTGCCCCAGTGAAGCCTCTCCCTGCAAAGACCCACAGTTTCTGCAGCCTGCAGAGGCCAGCACTGTAACAGCGGGAAAGGCAGCCGTGGACTAGGGCCATCGCCCCACCTCCAGGATTACCTGACAGCGTGACCGCGGGCAGTGCAGGTGAGACGCTCGCTGCCCACGCCCCCGCCTCTGCGGCCCAGGGTCTCCACCGCTCCCCTTTACCTTCTGCTCCAGCTCTTTCCTGGACGCCAGCTCGGAGTCCAGCCTCTCCTCACACTGCTGCAGACGCTTGCGGAGGAACTCGTTTTCCATCTGAGCACAGTCCAGGCGCATCTGCCACTCGTCCGCTGTGTCACACAGGTGGGGAGCTGCGTGAGCGCAGAGCAATAACGAGTGCAGTGGTCCTCCACCTGCCCAGCTCTTTGCACGCATTTTCACAGGCTTAGTGGAGCCCTTAGACCTCACCTTTGGGTTCTGTTGTGGTTTATATGTATTTGCCCCCACCCCAAGACTCATGCAATCACTGAGGCACGGTTGTACAGTCTGTGATTAATTCACGACCCAAGTCTAAGATCATGGGTCTGAGCGCCGCTGGGATTATGGGTGTGAGTACTATCCGAGTGCTACCCCGAGCCTGCGGTGGAGAGCCTGAGTGCAACTGGAGGGAGACAGACTGGCTCTCTGTTGCCATCGTTGCTGTTATTCCTCCCTTTTGCTCTTGCAGTGTCGCTGCCTTCTGCCGCCATGAACTCCTGCCTTCTGCCATGTGCCCCTTTGCCTTGGAGCCAGCTGAGTATGGACCAAAACCACCAAGAACTGTGAGCTAAATAAACCTTTCCTTCCTTCCTTTTGAGTGTTGGGTATTTGTCCCAGCAACAAGAGAAGAGTAACTGAGACAGCTTTCAAATTAAGAAACTATTCTTCAAGTCCAAATTTTTTAAACAGAAACTTCTTCCAGACAACCTGCCCTGACCACCTCCAGCTGTCTAAAGTTCTTTTATAAAAAATTAAATTCAATATTTATTGTCTTTTTTTTTTTAAATACAGAGCTTTTCAAGCTACAAATAGATGCCACTATATTTTCAGCACAAAAGATACCGAGTGGTGGAACATCAGGGCTGGGGTGATAGTTCAGCAGCATGAGTGCCTGCCTGGCAAGCGCAACGTTCTGAGTTTGATCCCCCATACCAAAAAAAAGGTGTAGCATGAAAAATTCAGTAGTAAGATTACAATGCATGCTACTATAAGTACTGTTTGATGTTTTCCTGGAGGTACTGGTTAATAAAATAAGAAAAAGGTGTGGGAGAGCTTCTGCACTCTCCTGCACCCGCTGGACCAAGCCCAGCCCCGCTGTGTGAGTGAGACCACTTGCCTTTCAACATGCTCTCGGGATCCCTCCAGACCCACCCAAGCCCAGGCCCGGTGAATCTGTGGGAGAGCTGCTGAGCTACCCTGTGCCTGCTGGACCCCTCCAGACCAAGCCCAGGCCTCACATACAAGCCTGGGGTGAAATTTTGCAGCTGAAGTTCCTGCAGAGAGAGTAGAGGCCAAAACCACACAGCTAATCCAGGAACAGAACATCTTTCTGGAGGGGCACAACAGGCTCCCTCCAAGGGCTGCAGCAGGAAGGAGCTGAGCACAGTAGCCAGACTCAAGCCAGGTACAACTGGATGAACTCAAACGTAGTAGATCTGCACCCGAATTTTAGTAGGTACAAAGGTAAATACCTGCACCAAAGCTCTACACCAAAGGTCAGAGGACAGTGCAATAAAATAAGAAAAAGAAACAATAATCTAAAATACCAAAAGAAAGAAAACAATTGTTATTAGATTATATGCATGTCACAATAACAAAAAGTGAATTAATATATAAGTACTAGCAGTATTCATCAACATACATGCATATAAAGTCAGTTTGTAAGAAAGTTTTCTTTAATTTTGGGTTTTGTTCTGGGAATTTAGTTTTGAAGCTGTCTAAAGCTTTTGCTCACTTAACTATTCTAATTCAGTTGCCTTCTATTATTTGTCTCTACCAGTAATTTGTAGTTTTTTTTAAAGAAATTTCATAGTCTTTCAGGGAAGGGAGCCGCTCAGTTATCTGTAAGTTCCTAGCATCCTGTGTTTCCCGCGCACACAAGATTCTCACTTGCCCATTGCCTAATGAACCCAGCAATGTCACCCAGCAGAAAGGAATCATCATCCTAGGACTGGGGATGTGGGCTGGCCCTAGAGACCTGCCATGGGTGCACGAGGTCCTGGGTTCAGATCCCTTATTTGGTAACATTCCCCCCTCCCACATCGTTTGCTGGTTTAACTAAGATGTTTTAGATGAATAAAAGCCATCGATGTGGGTAAAAACATCGTGAGAATCCCAGATGGCTGGGGAAATGCTGCAAAGAGTCAACAACTGTGATCTCATCTCATTAAAAAGCTTTTACACAGCAAAAGAAACTAATCACCAAGAGAGTGAAAAGGCAACCCACAGAGTGGGGAAAAGAAACCTTAGCCAGTTGTTCCTCAGATTAATATCTATAACATATAAAAAATTGAAAAGAAATCAGATGACCCACCCCAAATTTAAAGATCCAATCCAAAAATGGGCATCTGAAATGAATAGATGCTTTTCAGATGAAGTATATAAAAAATTTCAGCATCACTGATCACTCGAGAAATGCAAATTCCAATACTGAGATTCTATCTTACTCCAGAAAGAATGACTACCATCAAGAAATTGACCAGTAGGAAATGCTGGCAAGGCTTTGGGGAGAAGGGAACCCTTATCCACTATTGAGGGGAGTGCAGACTAGTTATAACTACTGCAGAAATCAGTGTGGAGACTCCTCAAAAATCTAGAACTAGTGGTTCCATTTGACCCAATAGTCTCCTTGTTGGTATCTTCCCAAAAGAATTAGAAGCACAACATTACAATAGATGCATATCCATGTTTATAGCAGCACAGCTTGTAATAGCTAAATCTTGGAAACAATCTAAATGCCCATCAGACAATGCATGGATAAAAAAAGATGTGGCTCTTTTTATACAATGGAGTACTACTCAGCTATAAAGGAAGATAAACATGAGACATTTATAGCTAAATGGATGCACCTTAAAACTATACCCTGAAAACAAATTGGATGTCCATGTAAATAATGAATTGTCTCTCCGGGGGTGGGGGGGGGAGAGAAACGAAAAGTGTAAATCAGAAACAATGTATAATAGATATTGTGAAATAGAAATGTTCAAAAGAAAAAAGGAAATCGGGCAGGGGGGAGAAAGGGAAAGGGAAAAAGATAATACAGAGACAAAGCTTTGTAAATAAGAATAGGGGTTGAAGGGAAGGGAGAGGAACAGGAAAAAAGGGGGAGCTAAGATGCATCATATACAGGTACGAGTTCCTTATGATGAACGTGATCATTTGAATAACTAAGTGGTACCAATAAATTTAATAAAAAATCAAATTAAAATGGGGTCATTTAGATTATTATGTCTTATTTCCTGACTATCCGAACAAAGTAATAGCCCTTAAATTAATGGAGATGTAGAAACAAATCCCTAAGTAGAGAGCTTTAAAAATATCCATCTATTCCTAAATTATCCATCCTCACACACAGGTAGGTAAGTGTATCAATACGTGGATAAGCAAATATATGAGTAAATGACTGCATAGATGAATAAGTAGATGGATGGATTGATGGCTAGCTAGGTGGGTGGATGGATGGGTGGATGGATAGAAGGGTGGATGGATGGATAGATGGATGGATGGATAGATGGATAGATGGATGGATGGATGGATGGATGGATGGATGGATGGATGGATGGATGAAGGATGGGTGGATAGGTGGGTGGATGAATGGGTGGATGGATAGGAGAAGGGTGGATGGATGGATGGATAGATGGATGGATGGATGGATGGATGGATGGATGGATGGATGAAGGATGGGTGGATAGGTGGGTAGAATGGGTGGATGGATAAGAGAAGGGTGGATGGATGGATGGATGGAGGATGGGTGGGCAGGTGGGTGGATGGGTGGATGGGTAGGTAGGTGGACAGATCGGGGAAGGATGGGTGGCTAGATGGATAAATGGGAGAAAATGGGTAGGTGGATGGATGGATAGGTGGGTGGGTGGATGGATGAATGAGTAGGTGGGTAGACAAGTGGACTGCAGGGTCAACGTATTGGAAAAGGTGACTCCACATCACAAACCCAAAAGATGATGTTAACAGGAGAGTTAAAACTTGTCCCAGCTTCCACCCAGTTAAATGTTATCTTCATAGAAAAGAATCCTGTCTCTCCAGTGGAGAGACCTGGGCCTGGGAAGGAGGAGAAAGCAGTATAGGCACTTCTGCACTTGCCCCTGTGCCCTGTGCTGCAGGGCTTCAGAGAGAACAGTGGGGTGCATGCATAACCTGTCTTGTCTGTCCCCTGCTTTCTGGCCTGAAGGTGGGATGCATCAGCGGTGTGCATAACCCAGCTCCACACTGTCCAGTCACCCTTTCCCTGGCTTTGTCAGATCTTTACATTTCTAATGCAACTCTCTTGAGAGCAGGACCATAAACTAAAATTCTTCTCTAAACCCCACAGTGTCCAAGAACAGTGCAGGAGAAACATCATAAAAGGCTCTCTATAAATATTGAGCCATGTGTAAAGAAAAGCCATGTTTTTTTTTAAATTAATATTTCAGCCTGACCCAAAGAAGGAAGGCACAGTGCCACCACAGGAGTACAATTATAATGTTTTATTGCTTCTTTCAACTTTCCTATATTTTAGAAATTCTCTAGCATGAGTATGTATTACTTTCATAATGAAAAACATTTCCAGGGCAGCTACCCAACATGAGGGTGCAGAGCAGAGAGCCTACTTAGCACTGTGACTGATGTGCTCCTAGTCTAAGCAAATCTCCCATCTCATCAACTCCCCGATCTTTTCAGAAGAAACCCAACTAGAGACCATCAATGAGACACAACTCTCAGTCTGATGGGACCAATGTTGAGACTCATTTGTGGTAACTGTATGTCCCACGCTGCTGGTCTTGTGCCAACTCATTCCCCCCTTGGTGTGGGTACTCTTCCCCACTAGCTGACCCTCCTTAGAGAATCTCAAACTCCTGTGTTAATCCCTCTGATTAAAACCTGCCCTGGGGGTAGCCAGGTTCCAAGCAAGACAGAGTACCATCAAAAGCCAAGACACTTGGCCTCCTCTCCACAGACTCCTGACTGCCGTGCCTCTGACTGTCCCTGACATTACAAGGCCATCAATTCTCTGGAGACACAAAAGGTACGATGTCAGCATTTCCTAGAGACTGACACAACGTACATTCTCTTCACCCAACTCCATTTGACAGGGGAGAGAGAGAACAGAGGGGCAACTTGACAAGTATGTCACTGTGCCGTCAACCCATGAGGCAGATGCCCCGGACAGCTGTGTAAGCAAGGCACGTGCAGGAGCCTGTGGCACTGCGGAGCACGTCCATCCCAGGGAACCACAGGAATCCAGCCACCGTCCCACCCCAGGCCCCGAGGTAACCTTCTATGTGATCGTATCTTCTCCATGGGTGATTATAAGCACAAGCAGTGACCCCATCATTTCTCAAAATAATAATTAGCAAGTGCTCTGTGTCATCCCTGGGACCAAACGCCTCTGCTAGTCATCCATTTCTACCTCCATTGGAAAGACGAGGACCGTACCTTTGCCCAAGCCACTAATCCAGTGAGAGATGGAGGCAACATTCAAATCCAGACATGGCAACCTCAAGGGCTCCACCATGAAACTGCTTTTATCAAAATGTACACTTTAACGATAGTTGCAGGGTCAGACAGACAGCTCAGCATATTAAAGGACCTGCTTAGGCAGACACGGGGACAGGGATTTGATCTCCAGCGTGCTGTGCCAGCCCCTGGGGCTCACTGAGATGGCGATTGACATGGGCCATGGTGGTGCGTACCTGTAATCCAAGCACTTAGGAGGCTGAAAACAGGAGAATCACTATGAGTCTGAGCTGTGTAGTGAGACCCTGTAGACTGTATTGTATACATTAGAGTGTAAAAAAATGATAAAAATAGCTGTATGAATATAACACTCTCTTCTTCATAGAGTCCTATTTTTATTAATCTTGAAGGACAAATATGTCACTACCTGCAACATTGAATTTTTTTTTTTTTTTTTTTTTTTTTTTTTTTTTTTTTT